>PYAF01003759.1:66800-86981 GCA_007407185.1 Glycine tomentella
TTCACTAAGATACTTGTGCAACACAAGACCTGATTTGGCTTACAGTGTTGGGATTATTAGCAGATTCATGAAGGCTCCTAAGACACCTCATTTGATGGCTGCTAAAAGAATCCTAAGATACATAAAAGGCACAATTCATCTTGGAGTTTTGTTTCCCTTTGGCCAAGGCAACACTGAAACTGAGTTAGTAGGTTATACTAACTCAGATTGGAGGAGAGACAATGATGACAGAAAGAGCACAGCTGCATATCTTTTCAAGTATGGAGAAGCACCAATCTCTTGGTGCTCAAGGAAGGAGGATCCTGTAGCACTGTCAACCTGTGAAGCTGAATATATAGCAGCTTCTATGGGAGCTTGTCAGGGAATGTGGTTGAGAAAACTGCTAAAGGAAATGAAGATTCTGAAGAAGAGACCTGTGACACTGCAGATTGACAACAAGTCTGCAATAAACTTGGCTAAGCATCCTATTAATCATGGAAACAGCAAACACTTAGAAACCAGATATCACTTCATCAGAGACAAAGTGAGCAAAGGAAAAATCAAGCTGATGTACTGCAGATCAGAAGATAACCTTGCAGATTTGATGACTAAGCCCCTCAGAAAAGCAAAATTTGAAGAACTCAGAGACAAGCTACTGTGTAGAGCTGAGTAGAAATCAGAATTATGGGGGGATGTTAGTTATAATTCTGTTTTAAGTCTGTTTTTAAAACATTTTTGCTACCTATGGCTATTATAAAATACACCGTTGCATCTATAATAAAAATTGAAGTTCTCTCACTCTTCTCAACTCTCTATTCTCTCCATCTCTGTCTTGCTGCAACTTAAAGTATTATAGAGCTGGTGAATTCAGTTTAACAGAGTTTAACAACAATGATTCACATAAAGCATGAAACCTTTCAATCCAACAAAAATTAGTACATTTCTCACAATTTATGCAAGTTATAAATCCTATGAAAAACATGAAAAGTTCCTAAATTCTAATTTTTATTTTCTGAATGTAAAAACAAAATAACAACAAAACAAAATAAATGCAACAAAAAAATAACAGAAACAGAAACCAGAAACAGAAAATAGAAATTGTTTTTGTAACCCTTCACCCCACACTTGAAATGCACATTGTCCTCAATGTGAGCATGCAATGAAATGCAAACAAAGAGACAACAAATAAAAGAAGGGAAAAGGAAACTCCTCAAATGCCATTCAAGACACATCATCACATAAAATTGGCAAGACCAAAGAGAGGTCTGCAAGCTCCTCCTCAGTGGTGGTGTAGTTAACTTGGGCTACATTTAAAGTGCATGAAGCATGAGCAATGACATGGGATCATTTATCAACTCTCTGTGACAACACATGCCCAAGTAAGTAATTAGAGGCATCACACATGAGCTCAAAGGGAAGTTCCCCATCTCGTAGTTGCATGATGGGAGAGGTAGTGAACTTCTTCCTCAATTCCTCAAATGCCTCTTCGCAAGGCTGGTCAAACATAAAGTCTGTGTCCTTTTGAAGAAGCTTGGACAATGGTAGTGCAATGTTGCTGAAATCCTGGATGAATCTCCCATAAAAACCTACATGTCCCAGAAAAAAACGCACTTTCCGCACAGAAACCAAATGCCCTAAGGGTATACCTACATGTACCATAAAATGACATTTCTCAAAGTTAAGAACGTGGTTAGTCTCAATATATCGGTCAAGAACTCTACAGAGACTATCTAAACATGCATCAAAAGAGTTTGAATTCAAGTCCAAGCAAGGAGAATTGTTGGTCAAAAATTCATACTAATCCACAAAATATTGTGAATTTTTATGTAAAAGGTCTATAAACGGAATTAACAATTTTGATAATATATCCAAATCTATTCCTTTGTAGCTGAAAGAAATTCCTATGGTCCCAACGAATAAAGTAAAGAGCACTAAAACAAGCATAGAAAATCGCATAGTATTGTCTGATTCATTAGGATATAAATAAGCAATTTTTTTAGTGCCAAAATAGTTAATATCAAAAAAAAGACAGGTTATGTTTTTGACATTTTGATTAATGCGATGAGTTCTGGTTTGGTATTCTAATTTCTATATAAATTTCACCTGTCCAAGTGGTCCCTAAGAAGTCTGGTATCACTGTTGTGAAAAATCAGGATATTGAGTTGATTTCGACTAAAGTAGCCAACAATTAGCAAGTTTGCATTGACTACAGGAGTCTTAACCAGGCAACTCGCAAGGACCATTTCCCTCTCCCCTTCATTGACCAAGTTCTATAGAGGGTGGTAGGTAAATCACATTATTGCTTTCTTGATTACAATTACAAGAACCAAGATCAAAATCAGAAAAATTAGAAAGTAAATCTACAATATCTACTGCAACATCAATGATATCAACAAGAAAGACAGAAAGCTCCTCTACATGATGTCTTATGGCCTAAAAAATGTTGAACTGGACAACATCATAACCAAACTCCATGGAAAGAGTTCCTGCATGCAAATCAATTTTGGTCCTGACTGTCATCAAGAATGGTCTCTCTAGGATCAATGTGGAACCATGGCTAGAAGATTCACTCTTCATATCCAAAATGTAAAAATCTACAGAAAAAATCAAACCATTAACTCGCACCAGCAAATCTTCAATAAGTCCAAGTGGAAGCGCAACACTCCTGTTGGCTAAGTAAATGACAACACCAGTGGGTTTCAAATCACCAAGGTGTAGTAATCTATAAACTTATGTAGGCATGACATTCATTGAGGCTCCAAGGTCAAGCATGGCATCTGTAAAAGTACAATCTCCAATGGTGCAAGGGACAGTGAAAGTGCCAGGATCTTTGCACTTCTATGGCAAGGTGGATAGTGCGATGGCAGTAACAGTTTTGCCCTGTATAAGTGCAGAAAAATTTCTACCCATCTTTACTTGCTCATTTTCCTTCGGTTTCCTCTTATGGGTGCACAAATTCTTCAAGAACTTTGCATATTTTGGAATCTGTTTGATGGCATCCAAGAGGGGAATGTTGACTTCCACCCTCCTAAAAGTCTCAAGCAGATCAGAATCAAGCTCCACTTTCTTTACAGGAATGGATCTAGAAGGAAAAGGTAGAGAAGTCTGTTTGGGTGCAAAAATTTTTTTGGCACCATCATCAATTTTTTACCAGCATTTGTTGAATTTACAAGCTTCATGCCACTCCTCAAGGTAATAGCACTCACATTCTTTGGATTGATAACTGGTTGTGCAAGAATGTTTCCAGAACCTTCCTGCTGCATCTGGTTGACAATTGTAGCCAACTATCCAATCTGAGTCTGCAGGTCTTGGATGGTGGCACTGCCATTTTGTTGAAACTTAATGTTGGTGGTTGTCATTTGCTTCATCGGGTCCTCCAAGGAAGGTCCAGAACTACTCTGCACAGGTTGTGTAGGTGTAGGTGAAGACTACTAGAATTGTGGTTGTTGTCTGAATTGGGGAGGTTGATATTTGTTGTTGGAGGGTTGATATTGTTGCTGTTGAGGTCTGAATGGCTGTTGTTTTTGTTGTTGTTGTGAACCAGGACCATACCTAAAATTTGGGTGATCTCTCCAACCAGGATTATAAGTGTTGGAGTAAGGATTATATTGTTGTTGAGGTCTGAATGGCTGTCCAAATTGTAGGGCAGAAACTTCAGCAGCTTGTTTTGTTTCTTGAAGAGTAGGACATGATTATGTTGGATGCTCAGGTGCACACAGATACCGCATAGCCTTGGTTGATTGGCTGCCAACATATTTTGTTGTTCACCAATGGCAAGTTGTCTCACAAAGGATGTCAATTCTGTTAGTTTATTCTCCAACCTCTGGTTATCAGCAACCATAAAAATAGAAACTGCATTTGCAGGCACCTTGGATATTGCAGCTCCTCTAGTACCAAATTGATAATAATTGGATACCATGTTAGAAATCAACTGTCTTGCAGCAAGAGGAGTGTTTTCCATCAAAGCGCCTCCACTGGCTGCATCTATCATACTTTTGTCCATCAACATGAAGCCTTTGTAAAAATACTAGATCAATAATTGCTCACTGATGAGGACAGGTAGCACACAGCTTGTTGAATCTCTGATTGGGCGTTCTTAGTTAAATTTTTTTTTATTCTTCTTAGCTTATTTGACTTCTCTTGGGCTTTTATTTTCTCATTCTAATGCAGTTTTTGTCTTAGGCAAGCAAGTGGGCTTAATTGCTAATTGTTGCGTCTGGCTTCGAGGTTATGCAGCTAGAATTGGAGTTGCTACAAACTTGACTGCTGAACTCTGGGCTTGGGCTGTCCGTACTGGTCTCCGGATTTATTTTCGGATTTTATGCTCACTTGACTTATCTTCCTTGTGTAAGACCTACAGATCTCTACAGAACTCCGAATGGAGAATATGAGTAGTCCTTGGAAAGATAAGGAAAATATCTACAAGTTTGTCAGAGATAAGCCGAGGCCAAATCTGTCATTGGAAGGGTCATTTTAGGCTTGGAAGTCAGAACCACTGCACTTGAATTTTGGGTTGCAAGTTGGATTTTTATTGGTGTAATTAGTATAATTAATAAGCTTAGATGGGCCTACTCATGGTCCATTCTTTCCTTTTGACTTAGTCACTATATGCTAGTACAATTAGTTAGTGAATGACACATTACATTTTAGCACAAACAGATTTTACATTACATTTTAGAAATTTTCAGAATTAAAACATTTTCTCTCATTGTTCTTCATCTTGTTCTTCATTTTCGTTTTCTGTTCTTCCATTTTCATGCACTAATTCCGTGGGTCTTCCATTGATGATGATCATGGAAGGATAAACAATCAATCAATCCAAGGATCCAGTCCAAGCAAAAGGGAATTTGAGTTCTAGTTTTGTATTTCAAATTCTGTGTGCATGTTCACTTTCTTCTTCAATCATCTATTCAGTTTTCATGATTATGAATGTGTTTAGGATTGAAAATGGACTAGGTTATGGATTCATTTCCTAATTTTGTAGTTTAATCAAAGATTAGTTGAATGATAATTATCATTGCTTGATTTGATGAATTGGATTGATGCTCTTTAATCTGTTTTACATTACATCTTATCAATTCGCATTAGTTTATACGTTTTTCTGCAATTTTGCAATTAAACAAATGCAAACTATTTGATAAAAACCCTCAACTGTTTATTAGTGAATTGAAGTTGGAACCATATTGATCGCGTCTCTGAGTCGACCATGTTAATCTTGTGCTACAGAATTAGCGTAGTTTAATTGTTTTGAAGCGATACAACATCGATTATCAATCTCTCCCAGTACTCGTATAATGTCTCTCCAGCTAGTTGCCTTATGCCACACATTTCTTTCCCGATGGATGTTGTTCTAGATGCAGGGAAAAATTTCTACAAAAATCTTCTCTTTATATATGCCAAGTATTGATAGGATCTGGTTGAAGGTACAACCAGTCCTTGGCCATACCATCCAGAAAGAATGGAAATGCCTTCATCTTGACATAATACTTATGAATGTCATGTGGATGCATGGTGGAACACACTACATGAAACTCTTTGAGATGTTTATGTGGATCTTCACCTACAAGACCATGAAACTTAGGAAGCTAATGGATTACTCCAGATATTAACTTATAATTAACCTCTGTCTCCAGATATGGAATACACCAAGGTTTTTAAACAACATCAGGTGTAGTCAATTCCTTAAAAGTTCAATTGTTGTCAGCCATTGTATCAACAACAATTTCAGAATCAGAATATTCAAAATCATAAACATAAGGTTCAGAAATAGAATGCTCAGAATACACTATACTACTATCCAAAACTACACTTCTATTATCTCTGCTCAAATTGTTAAATATCCTATCTATCTTAGGATCATATGAATGCAAGTCACCTGGTTTGGACCTAGTCATGCACAGTTCAATTTATCAGTGACAAAAATAACAGAAAACTACTCTACCAAAATATTATACACAATATTTGCTAGATCTATATAAAAAATGAAAAATTGGCCCCAATGTTTTTTAAAAAAATTCAAAAACACCACAATAAATGTATAATTTTTTTTGTTTTGGAATTTTTTTTAAATTTTGTTTTTTAATTCAAAAATACCACGATAAATGACTAAAATTTATTTTTTTTGAGTTTTGAAAAAAAAATTATCTATATCTATCTTCTATACAGTATCTAAAACAATTTTTTTATTTTTGAAGACAGATGGAATTATACTATACTAATATCAATGGTACCTATACTATTATCTAATTATGAGTGGATTAAAGTTGGCACACAATGAACCGTATGCCAGGTAATGGTGCCAGTTTTGATAACGACAGACGAATCGCTACAAAATAATTCAACTACACTAATTCTGTAGCACAAGATTAACCTAGGTCGACTCATAGACACGATCAATTTGGTTCCAACTTCAATTCACTAATAAACAATAGGGGGATTTTAATCGAACAGTTTGTAGGCAATGAATAAAAATTGCAGAAACACAAACAAGAATTGAAGACAAATGCAAAAACAAACAGAATTGATAAAAAGTGTTATAAAACAGATTCAAGAATATCAATCCAATTCACCAAACCAAGCAATAAAAATTATCATAGTTCTCATATAATGATTATATTATGAAGGTTCATTCAATATCATTGGAAGCAGTTCAATCAAATTAACTCCTAAATCAATTGAACGATATTATTTTAGAAGAAACTTGCTGCAGATTGATTTCATCATGAAGAGTTTCTCCAATTTGAGCCAAATTCCAACAACAATCAGTTCTTCATAAACTTCATAAAGAATCTCATCAGACAGAGATAAGAGAATTAGAGAATGCACATTTTCCTCTTGTAACTCAAGCACTGACTTATTAATTTTTGACTTATTAACCTTTGACTTACCAATCTTGATTATGTTGACCATCTTCTTGTTAGAATATTGAAGACGCAGCATGAATAGAAAACAAACAAAATGGTTGGTCACTGATGACTTGACCTACCACGAAACAAATGCAGAACTAATCTTGAATCGAAGCTTTGATATTAATTTGTTGGAAAATATTTGATAAATTCTATTCAGATAGGGAAGCACAAAGGATAGAAGAAGACAACTATTGCACAAAATTGTTAAGTTTATTGTGAATAATAGAATTTACTATGAAAGGGTTCAAATCACTCTCAAGTTCTCTTTGAACCCAGAATACAAAGCTTCTTATAAAGGAGACAACAACTAGTTGTCTAACCGAAAATAGTTTCAACAGAAAACACTTACAGTTACAACACAATCTATGTTAATGAACCACCAGACTGGATACTCCCTTCTACGTGACTAAATGTCCACCAGATTACAGAAGATTGGATGACCAATACTGAAGACAAGAGTATTGGACTAGATGACCACTTTCATCCACCCTATCTATATCATCCATCGTCCAACAATCAAAAGTTGGAGTGAACCAATATTAAAATTATTGTGCATCATCTTCTTCCTTTCTCTCTCTCTCCACTAATTTTAATGTGTTTATTGTTTATTGGTTTTTGTTTATCAGTAAGGAAAAAAATCCTTTGGAAAATACTCTTAAAACTGAAATTTTTTATCAAAGTCTTTTCAACTAAACATCTTCTTAAAATGTGAAAACCTTTGTTTTAGAATTGTTTGCAGTTTTTAGTACAGTTCTTTTTAAAATTGAACTATCTCTTTTTGAACCTATATCAGAATACAATTTATTTATAAAAAGCAACCAAAGTTTGTGAAAACACAATTCAATTCTCCCTTCTTATGGTATTTTTGTCACTTCATAAGGTAAATAAACATTAGTGGAATAATTGTTTTCAGTCAATAAATTTCCATGCTAAGTCTTGAATCAATATGAAACATCCAATTTCTTTTTGCATACAAGTGGACAACCAATTTGGGTCCATTTTCAACATTAATAATCATTAGTAAATTCATAAAAATAATTAATTTTTACACAACATATAAATACAGGGCAACATTAATAATCAATGTAGACAGGTGACGTAAAAGGACTTTTGTCTAATAGTGCTATTACACTTTCAAGTGAACAAAAAGGTCTCTACACATGAGCAGATTCATATTTCTTTTGAATAATGTTCTCTAGGATTTACCATTCCCCAGCTTTCACCTCAAATGTTGCATTATAATTTATAGTTGGTCAAAAGAATTCAGTTATACTTTCCCAAAGCTTTTATCTAGTTATCAATGAGCTCTCCACCAATTAATGAGAAATTTCATATTTATTTTCTTTTAATAATTTGCTCTAAAATTTATCTTTCACTCCGATTGCCGCATTATAATTTATAGTCACTACCAGAAATAGGCTTTTAATATCGGATTTTTGGGGCTTTTAACATCGGTTTTTACCCGATGTTGAAACCAGCGATGTTAAAAGTATCAACGTTAAAAATCAATGTCAGCTAATAAGAAAAAAAAATGTACTATATGCATAAAACATTGGTTTTTACCAAAAATTGATGTTGAATTATGTAACAACATCGATTTTTATTGAAAACTGGTGTTGATTAATGAATATCAACATCAATTTTTACTGAAAATCGATGTTAATTAATGAACATCAAAATCGGTTTTTAGCAAAAACCGATGTTTTTTATGAATCAACATCAGTTTTTACTTAAAACCGATGTTGATTAATGAACATCCGGATTGTTAGCAAAAATTGATGTTTTTGTGAATCAACATCAGTTTTTACTGAAAACTGATGTTGATTAATGAATGAACATCAACATTAGTTTTTAGCAAAAACTGGTGTTTTTTGTGAATCAACATCAGTTTTTACCGAAAATCGATGTTGATTAATGAACATTAACATTGATTTTTAGCGATGCTATTTTTTTGTGAATCAGCATTAGTTTTTACTGAAACTCGTTGTTGATTAATGAACATCAACATCGATTAAACTAATGTTGTTTTTGTGAAAATCGATGTTGATTTTTGTAGTTTTTTAAAATATATTGTCTATTTTTTTGATGTTACCCAAATCTGCAAATTAAAAAACAGATAAATATAAGTAAATAGTTTCACAATACGATAAAAAAAGTTACTATGAACTGTAATGGTCAAAGAAAACAATAATGTCAATACACTATAAGCGATTGTAATTAAACTATTTATACAATTGTTTACAAATTCCTTAAACACCTAGTATTTCATTTCTAACTCGAAGATAAAATCTTGCCCACTAAATCCGAATTGCCTTCAATCTCTCTGATTTCAATGATCTTGGATCAATAAAATACTACATCATATAATAAAACATAACTTAATAAGTATAAATAAAAAATAATTATAACAAATAAAATTAGTTTTGAAGTAAACAATTACCATGACTCAGTTATCCCTTAAACCTCTTTGTACTATCATTGACATCCAATGCATGACATAATAGCTATACTCTTCCTTTTTGCTTATTACACTAAATTGAATAACATATTCAAAGTTAAACGGAAATTAGTGTAAATAGTAATAAAAGTAATTTTGAAGACAATAATCATTGTTTAAATGACTTACTTTAACTGCAATTCATTTAGAAGTAGCTTTGGATTTAGTTCCTTAAGTATCGTTGAATCTCTTCAAAACATTGTTTAAGAAAAACACACATGCATATTGTACAATTAACATATTCATGTATTTCCAATAATAAAGTAAATGTCTTAGCAATTACAACTTACCTGTTAATAATTCCTATGAAGTAGTTATCTGACTTATTGTGCAAGGAACAGAACTACACAACAACGTTGTCCTTAGGATATATAACGACCAGTTGCCAATGTGTTCTACATTGGAAAATATTAAATTATTATACTGCATTAATTATTTAATTTGATTTGTACAATTTTACTTACTCATTCAAGTACGTTGCTAGGTATACATGTTTCTGTGAAGTATGCATCTATTTCTTAATATAGTCTTCAGATGTTATTAGTCATATCTCTGTACGAACTGTAGCTCAAGGAATCCATACACAGAGACATCCGATTGCAGACTTATGTCATTCATATGCCTATTGTTTTTAAAATAAAGTAAATTATGCATTAATTTAAAACAATCAGCAATGTAATGCACTATAATGTAAAGTGACTTACAAAATCCACATTTGTAAAACAGAGATATTGAGACATTGACTACCATGTATTATTTCAAAAATATCTTCATACTTTATGTACAATGGGATGTCGTTATTATTAGGGGTGTTCACGGGTACGGGTCACCAGTGAACCCGAACTGATCCGAACAGTTTGGGTTGAGTCATTTATATATTTGGGTCAAAACTGAATCAAACCGATCAAAACTGTTCATGTACAGGTTGGGTCACGGGTTTAGATTTACAGATCCGATGACCCGATGATCCGATTCGTGAACCCGTAATAATAATATAAATTTTATTATTTATATATATATATTAAAAATTAAAAAATAATAATTTGACAATAAAAAAAGGTGTGGTATTGTAAATGTTTAAGATTGCATTAAAAAATAGGATAGAATATTTTTAAGATTGCATTACAAAATATAATAGAATATCTTTAAGATTGCATTGGATAATATGATAGAATATATTTTGGATTGCATTCAAAAATTGGTTAAAATCATATCTTTAAATTAGTATAAACAAAAACATATTTTGGTGTTTATGTATGCATTCCATTCCAAATAATATTAGAGTTTTAGAGAGTTTATGTTTACATCATTGAGAGAATTTTTGTGAGATCATATAGAAGCATTTGGCAATTCTGATTCTTCAACTCTCCATCAGGATTTAAAGGTACCTATTTGCTTAAGGAATAGAAGCGCTGGTAACTATTTTATTGTATTTTTCTTCTTGACTTTGGAAAAGGTCGCAGTTGGGAAACTAGGATACCAGTTTTGTCTCTGTTCTTGATGAATTGAGACGTGTGACTTCTGGCTAGGAAACTAGGATACTAGTCTGGCTGGGAAACAAGAATACCAGTCTGTCTCTATTCTTGGTGAATTGAGACTAGAGCTTTTTGTTGGGAAACAAGGATACCAATTGAGATAATTGTGTAAGGGTAGACTAGGAAACTAGGATACTAGAAATTCTTGTACACAAAATTATCATAGTGGAGTTGTCCAATTTGGACGTCGTGATTTTTTACCCAATTAGGTTTTCCACGTTAAAATTGATTGTGTCTTCTTTATCTCTTATCTCCATATTATTGCTTTGAGTTTGATTTTAAATTATTAATTATTTTATAAAACTCAATTCACCTCCCTCTTGAGTTCATCTGGGACCAACACAATATTCATATGTTATAGAAGTTTTAATAGCAGACATTTATAATCCATATTATTGCTTTGAGTTTGATTTTAAATTATTAATTATTTTATAAAACTCAATTCACCTCCCTCTTGAGTTCATCTGGGACCAACACAATATTCATATGTTATAGAAGTTTTAATAGCAGACTTTTATAATTAAAAAAGTTCTCGATTGCTTCCAAAAATTGGACCAAATGAAATAATTTTCAATATTAAAAAAGGTTTCAATTGACTTAAATTGACCATCTACAATTTTATATAAATAAATCATGACACTCAGCTAACTGTTTAGGACCTTGTATTTTAGACATTTGAGTTATGTTCCCTACTTTAAAACTTTAAGTAGCTGAAATCAAAATAATGGAAAATTTGATCAGAATCAAGGTATTAACAATATGTTGCTTTGAAATAAGAATTGATTTAAGGTTATGACATTTTTTCATATTTTGTTTCCTATGTTTATAATATTAATGGATCATATTTTGTTTGTTTGTTTGTTTTTTTCAGCAAATCTGGTTACAACAAAATTGGTTATAACAAAGCTTGGTTTGTAAGAAACAGTTGTGATTCAGACTATTATAGTAAATCTTGTTCAAAAATATTTTGTTTTAATTTATATTATAAGTCTATTTTAGAATATTATGTTGATGATATTAAATTAATCAATTTTACTACTTTCATACATTTGATAATATTGTGTTAATTGTATGGAATATTTGAAAGAATCGTGATATAAAATAGTAGTTCTAAAAAAAAATTAAATGGGTAACCCGGTGATCCGAATCGAACCGAATTGTTCATGAACGGGTTAGGTTGGGTTGGGTTTCAATTTTTTTTTCTTCTGAAAACCGAATCGAACCGAACCGATCAAATTTGATTGGGTTGGGTCCTAAATTTGGCCAAAATCGATACGAACCGACCCACGAACATCCTAGTTATTATACACCCCAAACACAGTAGTATCCCACGGCACCTGCATGGGTCTGAGGAAAAGTTGGGGGATGGTTATTGCGATCTGGTATAGGGGATCGTCATCAAGTTCCGGCTTATGTACAGGTTTCGCCAGTCCCTCAAGTCCATGTTTATCCTACACAATTAATAAACATAAGTCAATGACAGTCAACACTTTATATGTAACAAATTAATCCATTTTGAATGATAATAAACACAACAAAAAGTAAATACATTTTTCGAAATAGCCTATACAAGATGTGTTGGCCAAGCAAGAAAGGTGTTAAGGGTCTGTCCCACTAACTGAACCTCTTCAGTGGGTACAGGAACGCGAGCATCAATATCTCGAACTTCCTCAACACCCACCTTCACCTGATCGTTGGTCAAAGGGACGTTGTGCACGGTTGTCAACCCCTCATAAACTCTTCTAAGGTCAACCAGGCGAGGATAATTGTCATTAACATACAACCCACGCTTGTCTGATGCACCCGTGTCAAGGTCCTGCCACGAGGGATCAACACAATTATCCTTCATGCTGACACAGGCACTAGAAGGACCAGCCTCAACCTCAAGAGGCGGTATGAATTCCTGAGATTGCATATGAGGCTGCATCTGGGACTGCGTCTAAGACTGCATGTGGCTGAAGGACAACATGAGTTATTGAGTCACTTTTTCAGTGATCGAATGCTCCAGCTCTTCCCTGATATTCTATTTCAGCCAATCCAATTCTTTTGGATTCATGGACTTAGACGTGCGAGAGCTTGTTGAAGCCAGCTCGAAGTATTCTTTGATCGTCATACCGACTCCAACAGCACGGACACGGCCTGAGTGCTCTAGTCGCCCAACGATAGCAGTCAGAATATCCTGACTTTTTGGCAATGTGTTTTCATCTGAAAGCATATCCTGAACTACCTGAAGTAGTGAACTGAAGCTTTTGTCACTCCACCCACATATGGCCTTGACATTAACCAAACTTAACACCGCTAACAACAGCATCAAAGACTTTTTGCACCCCAGATACAACGACTTCTTCAAATCACTTTCCAATGTATCATACATAGGGGCATGTACTTGCTGAAAAGACTCTTGTCCAAGATGACAAATTATATCCTCTAATCCATTTCTCATGTCTACATCAAGAGGTTCAGTTTGGGACCCCCTCTACATGTCTATCAATTCACCATGCCATATCCATGCCGTATAATTCTTCTTAATCCCATCACACAAAAGATGTTCTCGTATGTTGTCTAGTATTTTTCGTCTCTCATTCAAACAATTTATACAAGGATAGAAATATCTCCCATCCTCATCCGGTCGACTTCTTTTGGAGACAAATTCCAAAAACTGTTCAACACTTTCCTCATACTCAGTCGTCATACGACTTGCATTCATCTCACTTTGATCCATCTAATTAACAACTCTTTCATACTCACAAAGTTATTTCATGCATGAAAACCTCACTTTTTTCATTAAAGGTGTCGCCCTATCCCATTTCAGGAAGACATTTTTTTATAGTAGATTCATACGTAAAGGTTAAGTCTTTTTTCTTAAATTTGACGAAATTTCGACAACATTTCGCATTGATCTTCAAGTACATTACATGAAAGCGATGACATCAATTCCACCACAATCAAGTATGCACCCGGAGAACAAACTAAAATGCATTGTACCGAAATTTCATCAAATTTAAGAAAATCAACTTAATCAATACATTTGAATCTACTATAAAAAAATGACTTTTCTCAAACTATCCAAACGGACAAATCAATATTCAATACAACGATTAATCCAAACTATCCAGAAGAATCATTGTAATGAATCTCAAACGGGATACTAAGGTTCACTCATAATGAACATTAATTGTATATATAAGACAATAGTCACGTAATACAAGTTATAATAACATTTGTAACAAAAAAAGCATCAAAGATTTATAGAAGACATTCGTACCTGTGAAGATGATCAATAACAATAAGAATCAATGTTGTGACGACGATGCTAGTGCTGTCAAAACGGACCCAACCCGTGGGTCAGCCCGTTTTGGCCCACAAAATTGGTGGGTTGGGTTACAAAAAAGCTGGTTCACCAACACCTCGGGTCATTTGGACCTGGCTCACTTAACCCGCAACCCACTCGGGTTGAACCTTGCACAAAAAAAAATAATGGAAAAAATGAAGATGATAAAAATGAAATTGATTTGTCAAACCATGATTCTAATACTCTTCCTAGACAAGTTAATATTGATGATTGAGATATGGGAATTTGACATTTGAGGAGTTAGATTCATGTTTTACTATTTTAATATTGTTGAACATATTTATATTTGTTTGAGTTTTATGTACATTTAGTTTGAGATTAAGTTTGATGCAGTTTGTAATATTTAAATTTACTTAAATTTGTTTAATTTGCATTTTTCTACACTTATTTTGTGATTATTTAATTTTTTTTATTTTTTTTTTAATTTAAAGTGAGCCAACCCGCGAGCCAGCTCACAGGTAAACCAGGATAACCCACAAACCCGGGGTGGGTTGAGCCAGGTTGGCAAAAAACTAACCCACCACTAAAGTGAGCCAACCTAGCCCGGTTCACTTTTTAGCCAACCCGCGGTGGGCCAACCTGGATGGACCGGGTTGACCCTATTTGACAGCTCTAAACGATGCAAACAACAATAAGAAAAGTGTCTACAACCAAAGACATCATTATATTAATACTTATATAAATGTAAATACATATTTATTAACATATTTTTTATGAAATTATGAAATGAAAGATAAACATATTAAGAGTTACACTAATGTTAAAATATAATAGGTTATAAACTTAATAAATTTATAAGACAATAGATATTACACTAATATAAATAAATAAAATAAATTTCAAATAAAATTGATATTATATAAAAATAAAATAAAATAAATGGACCTTGCATTCACGGGCTAAATTTTTAAATGCGTTAACAAGACTCTGATTAGCCGCCTGCACAAATTTATGGAGCCTATTTTATGTCAGCTAGGAAACAAATATGATCACCACCCAAGACACCAATGCCAACTTGCCAACATGGAGTTAGGCACATGCAGCGATATTTAAATTTTTAAGATATTATTTTGAAAATAAATAATTAAATATATTTTTTATTTTAAATGTATCATGATTTTACTTTACTAAAATTATTATTTTACCAATAAACTTTTTAATGACAAATTTCTTCTGAAAATTTATGCATTAAAAAATAATATAGATTCTACACTCATTTGACAAATTTTAAAAAGATTCTCGAATTATATTTTTATCTTTTAATTTTGAAAATAATTTAATTTTCATACAGTATTTATAATTTCAATTTCTCTACTCTAATAAGTACATTCATCTCGTGAACTTGAATTTGGATTTTCTACCGACTGCACTAGCATGACCAAACAAATTTGTTTTTATATTAATTTTCATTTAAATTTATTTATTTGTTTTATCATAAGAAAATATTATGACTTTTATTTAATATTCAACTGATATTCTCCCATATATTCATTCAAGGTAAAATAATCACGACTTCATTCTTAAATCAGATCACACCTCAATTCTCAATTAAAAGACAAAATCATTGAATCATTTATCTCAAAAAGTTTTAATAAAATTTATCCACATATTTATAAATAAATAATTATTTACTATTATGGTGGCAGTTTCTCTCTCATACTCTTGTTCTGCCTCACTCTCTGTCCTCTACATATGGGGCCTAATTTTGTAGCCATTTCATTTCCTATTCCTATAAATCAATTCCACCAAAAAAAAATGAAAACCACTATAAATTAACTTTGTTGGGGAAACATAGTGTAGACAAGAGCAAACAAAACTCGGCACCTGGTTAATTAAGGAGAGGGTATAGTATGGCCCAGTCAAGTGGCAAAACTTTGGTACAGTGGTTGGTAGCAACATTGCTCGTTGCCTGGTTGGGTGGTGCACAAGCTATTGCAATATGTAACATAGACTCAAGTCAATTAAACTTGTGTCGTGCTTTCGTATAAACCCCAAAAATGCTTTGGCCTTGCCTAGTAAATGTGGTCTGCAATATGTTGCAATATGTAACATAGAACAACACCCTGCTATTTTACTTACAAACATAGATAGCCAACAACACCTAACGTAAGAACAAACTAAATTGAGCATATAATTTTTATAATTTCTTATATTTCAATATAGGAGTTACAAGAATTTCACTCGGCTTTGGAAGAAGCAAAAGCTTATATAGTTGGTCTATGGGCATTGAGGTTCTTAATATCTCAAGGTTAGTTTTAAAATAAAAAAAAAAATCAAGAAATCTATATAAATGAGGGGGCAAAAAGGGTGCCCCAAGGCCCCAACCCAAATACAAAATAGTGTTACTAAAAAGGAAAGCAAAGCTAGCCACGGCTGCAACATATTAATATGCAAGCACATAAATATATAGTAACCCAGGCAAATGCTATGACCAGACAAAAATCCTTCTGATCTAACATACTAACTTAGAGAGTAAAAATCATATTGAGCACATTACATTACATTCTTATTAGAAAGAATGAAATGAAATTTAAGACATAATAAATATTTACAGAATATGGACAATTACTACTTGTGAGGAAACAGAGAAGGAAAAAGGTGCACACGTTTGGATGGCTTCCTGAAAGATGTGGAATGGTGACGGTAGCCACGTGGCTATCGGAGAAGCAATGTGAAGCGACAGTTGTCAACAGTTGGTAGCAAGAAGAGTGACGTGGCATCACAACCACATGCCTATATAATGTGTGTATTTATTAATTCACTAAACCAAAACCTTATGTGTGAAGGTTGAATAAATAAATACAAGATAGGATAGAATGGTACACTATCAGAACCAGTACGGTGCAATTCCTGCAAGCAAGGATCCAATTCAGAAGGAAATGGAGGAGGAGGTGGTGGCAGTACATAAGTGATAGCAGAACAAGATTATGATTATGATAGAAGCACCACCACGACCACCGGTGTGGAAAGGGATCGGAATCATCACAAGAAAGGAATAATAGAGAAACTTAAGGAGAAGCTTACTGGCACACTAACTTAAGAGTACACTACACTCCATAACAGTTTAATGCCAAGAAAACAAAAATGAAGGCAACTCACGTTTTTTCCTCTGCGCAGATTGGGCCCCATTCATTCCCTATTTTACATACAATTCAGGTTTTTTGGTCTCAAAATATATTGAATTAAATAAATAAATAAATAAAGGGTAATTATATTTAAGACTCAATAGTATTTTACAATTTTTAAGAGTCTCACGAGCCAATGCCATTAAACTTACTATATTATATAGCCAACAATCATTAGATAAATACTCTGATGGAGGAAAAATTATTAATTGGTCCATGATTATAATGATTCTTATTAATTTTTGCATTGCGTGTAATCAAATGTTATTATTATTTTATAAATTAAATAACTTACATATATACTATTAAGTAGAAATTAATTGAGATCAAAGACAAGTGGTGATCTGAACTATCTAATGACTATAAAGGAGCTGCATGTTCAATATCCGCCATAGGATTATCATATCATACTGTTTTTTTTTCCAATATGAAATACCAATTTTTTATATAATAAACCATTTATTTTATTTCTTATATCTAATTTTATTAAAATTTATTCTTCAATATGAAATACAAAATTTATATAATAAAAAATATTTGGTAAAAAAATTAAACCGATTCTTCATAATTAATAGACTTACACATAATCATTATAGGAAATAGCGTAGTCATATCACAAATATTTACTCATACAAGTTATATAGTAATTTTATAAACAAAATCTTGTGTACTTATAAGTTCCACTTGAAGTAGATTGAATTAACTTTCAAATTTTAATATGAAGTTTAATTTAGTCCTTTTAAAAAAAAATTCAATCTTTATTTTCTATGAATTTTAATAATTTTATTATTTACATTGAATTGAATAAATCTACGGAAACCTAGTATTTTCAACATCCCTATTCTATATTAATAATAAAACTATTTTATTTTTACTCCATAAATTCATACAATATCTGGTATTTTTATTTGTTTTTATACAAATTTATTTACAATATCTATAATCAATTGTTGTATATACTTTTTCTTTTTCAATTCCTGCTACATTTTCTAACATTCTTTTTTGTTATTAGTTTAAAATTTTTAGAACCCGCACTGCATTGCCTCAAACGAAATATCATTTCAATCTTTTATCTTTATTATTTTTTTACTTTTTTTTTTGTTTTTTATTCAATTCATGAATTGTTGACTTAAATGGCCACATGATCATATTTAACTGAGAAGAAGCAAATAGAGCTAATAAAATAATTAAAATCTGATATCTCTAAAATTTTGAAAATTAAATTATATGCAAAGAAAAAAAAATCAAAAGACTAAATTTAAATCTTAAAATTTATATCTGAAAATGATAGGAATACTTCAATACAACCAAGAGAGGGGTGAATTCGTTGAACCTTGGTAAAGAAAAATTTATAATCAGAGTTTCCACAAGATCTTTATCACTTTAAAAATTGTTTTGAAACCAACAATCTTATATTCAATCAAATTCCTCTATCAAGAAAATTAATAGACAATTGAAATCTTTCTGTGCAAATAATTTGATTCACAAACCAAAACAATAAGGAGATGAAGAGAAGAGAATAAAGATCAGCCACAATTTTATAGTGATTCACTTCAAACACTATGAAGCTGCATCCAGTTCTTCCACTCAACACTAGAATGGAGTTCCACTATTGCAAATTAATATTCTTACAAGATATTACAAGCCTCTCTTCATCAACCCTAGATAAAGTTCAGAGATCTAAAACACTATTAGATCCTTAAAGACCAACCCCACTAAGAACACTACTCAGCAACCCCTAGAGAAACACTATCTCTAGTTATCATGCAAGAAACTCATTTACAATAAGTCAATCTTTACAGAAATTGAATAACAAAGATACAACTTCAAAGTTTAAGGAAAGAAGTCACCTGATGATCCAATGAATGATGTACATATGAATGATTAAATCAGGTTGAAAGTTGAAAACAAATTCAGAACATTACTTCCTTAAAGCTTTGAAAAGAAACTTCTTGCTTTTTACATCAATTAACAACCCATGAATGTTTTGTGAAAGCAAGAACTCTATGAACCCAAAGAATCACGAAAAGAATGTTTAGAAAGCCTTTGAATGCTCAGAATACGAATTGGTCAAGTTAGAAAAAAGCTGAGCAAAGGTTCTATTTATAACAAACTTTTCTACCCGTTGGTAATCGATTACATACGCTCCTGTAATCGATTATTTTGCTTATGTAATCGATTAATTCAAGACAGTAATCAATTAATTTGTTCATCAAATTTCTAGGTATGATTTACAAACAAAATACTCGATTATTCCGACGAGTAATCGATCAAACCAGGAAGATGTATAAAACGAGTTTGAACTATGTAATCGATTACTACCTCTGGTAATCAATTAAGCCAGAAAGCTTCTTAACCATGAAACGTACTGGGTAATCGATTACGGATTTTGGTAATCGATTATGACAGAAGGCATGTAAGCATAGGCATATGATGTAATCGATTACTGTCTTGGGTAATCGATTAAGATAGAAAGATGGTTTTTAGTTTTAGCTTATGTAATCGATTACAGCTCATTGGTAATCGATTACAATGTTCATTAAGGCAGTTTAAAAAGTGAATCAAGATAAAATAATCGATTAACCCGATACGTAATCGATTACATTGTTCTTGAAAAGATTTCCAGAAAATACAAGGAACAATATAATTGATTCTTTTGTTGAGATAATCAATTAAACCAGTAAGAAACTTATTTTTCCAAAAACCTTTGATTTGATTTAAAAACTTATGCAATTTTACTAAGGCCTTGTGAACTCTATTTCTTAAACACATAGATTCAATGAAT
>PYAF01003759.1:94984-105279 GCA_007407185.1 Glycine tomentella
AAAATCAACTTTCTGGAGCACTTCCCACGCCCCAGGCGTGGCTCCCCACGCCCCAGGCGTGGCAGTCCAGAAAATCCCATAAATCAGCCTACATCTCTCTTTCTCACGCTTTTCTCTGAATATCCGTAAACATGTTTATAATCCTCAATCATGAGCTTAATCTAAGCTTAATTACATGCTTAAAATGCAAGGCATTACAATAAGTACCAGATTCCATCTTACCCATTTTATTCACTCATTCTCCACTAACTGACGTACTTACTTGAGCGTTAGAGTCCTTTGTTCTGTAGGTCCCCCCTCTTGTCCTCCTAACAAAGGCAACTCACAGTCTGACGGGTGAGATCTAGGAGCCCTTCTTGGCCACGTCCATCCTGACGTGGGTCAGATCCGAATTTTGGTAAGTACATCACCAATAGGAATTGACAAGTTTAAGTGACTCATACTTACAAGGAATAATAGGTTTGTAAACGTCTTGATAAACATTGTATGTGATCTGGGTTGGGTTGAATCTAGTGATATATGATCATTCCCCTACTTAGTCAACTTTTAATTTATGATGTTTAGAGAGTTCTTACTCCCCGCGTAGTTTCTATATAATCTTCTTATGAGCTTAGGCTCAATTGAAATAAATTTTATTTTAGATGTGTGCTTTAACTTCTAAAATTTCTTTCCAAAGAATATATGTGAGGCTTTATATGAGTTAAACTTTTTATGTTCATGATTTTACAAGAAAATTTATAAATATAGACTCATTTAATTTTTTTATTTTATTTCACTTCATTTTCTGCTTATTTCTTTCTATTGTTTTACCATATTACTTACCATACATATATTGGTTTCTCACTTATCTTTTTTTTTCTCTTTTATTTTTCACCTTATTCCATCCAATCTTAACCTTTTGAGGTAGTTGTTGATTACAACTCATTTTATAAGTGAGATCAAAGATAAAAAAGTTGCGCTGAGAAATGGAAATGAAAAGTGTACTCTTCCGATGTTATATCCTTTGTCATGCTTGAGCCTTTCACGTTACTAGTGCTTGAGATTGAAGGATTGTGTACCCTTTTGTATCCTCTAGTCGTCTTTGAGTCGAGGTCTGCACATATTTAGGCTTTTCGTGTCACAACGTGTGAGGTTGAGGGCTTGTATATACTTCGATACCTTGTGGTTGTCTTTAAGCTGAAATCAACACATATTAAGCTTATTCATGCCATAACGCTTGTGGTCAAAGGACTGAGTAGGTACCCTTTGGTTCTTATTGGGTCGATATAACTGATAAATGATCTATTCTAAATACGACATTATTATATAACACGTACTAAATCTAGAGAGCAAGACAAATTATAATTTCAAATCCTAGTAAACCTATTATGAAACAAAAAGTAAAAAAGAAAACAAATTGACAAAAAAATGAATTTTAAAATTCAGAAAAATATACTTTACAATTTATTAAAATAAAATACATCTTTTAGAATGTAATATATATATATATATATATATTTATTGGGAATGATAATCACATTCTCTTTAATACTCTCTTTCAAACACTTTTTATGATTAGTTAGAATTGATTGATAATTATTAGTTTTTATATGTTTTACTTTTTATTTAATATAAATCAGGAGATAGAATTATTAAATGATAATAAATAAAATCTATTAAAAATACTAATTTTCAATAAATTATAAGTCATCGAGGAAAAAATGTGAAATTGGAGTGATGCTAGGCATTTCTTTCTTTCTTTTTTTTTTTTTTTTCCTTGTTGGAAGGGAAAACAAAGATTACATTTACAGCGAGGGTGGGGGATAACACGCGCAGTTTGAGGAGAGTGAGGTAGTAATGTGTAAGAAGGTGTCATAAATACAAGGTACAGCGTATGAAGGGCATTGGTCGCTTGGAGAACGAAAGAGGCAAAGGTGGCCCTCTTCCCGTACTCTTGGATGGGACTTTTCTAGAAAGAGTTTCCTTTTACTACTATTATTCTCATTTCCTTTTCTGATGCCAAAACCTATCACAAACTCAAACCCTTTCACTCTTTCTTTTTTTGTAGAGTCGCCCATAAGAAACAAATGTTACAATACACTTTTTAATGTTTTTTCAAATGTACTTTTTATTATTGGTTAAAATTAATTATAAATTATAACTTTTTGTAGATGTTATTTTTATTTAATGATTTTTTTTCTGATTTTATAATTTTTAATAAATTTTAATTAATAAAATAATATGTCAAGAGAAATGTGTAAAAAAGTGTGATCCTAACCTCATACATTAAATCAAAACAATTATTCAATATTTCAAGGAATTCCTTCCCCAAAATACCCTTCTCCACCACCCTAATTACTTTACTATTTTGTCCTCCCCACATTGTAAAACGTAGTCATAATCCTAAAAAGATAAAAACGCTTGGAGGTGCTTTGCTCATCGAAATGATTAACGATTATAATTTAGAGGCTGACAATAACAAACACTAATTTTGAGTAATTTATCTTTCTTTAGGACTCCTCGCGCTGTCTATTTCCATTACTGGGTAATTAGGCGCCAGAAAGACGAGGGAGAAAGACAACCCCGGGATGCCTTTCGATTTGGTTAACGTGGGAAAGTTGTTTAAGAAAGAGATGCTTCTTTTTCTTTCCCTATTTTCCCAACTCGTATTTAACTCTCTGACACCCTCTCTAATAAATAGAGAGGAAAATAACAATAAAAAAGAAAAAATGAAAGGAAGGACCAAACACAAAAATAAAATCACAATTAACTATTTAATTCGAATGATAATAATAGATTCAATTTCTTTAAATAAAATTTTAATTTCAAATTTTGTAAATTAAAAAATATGATTAAAAAATAATTTCATTAAAAATAATCAATTAATTTCTCAATAAAAATTAGTCATTGATAAAATTAATAAAAATTTAATGAAATCAGATTATAAAAGAAACACAAAAATAAAAAATAAAACATAAATAAAAATGTTTGTTTTTTCTAGTGACGAATGACAAAAAAAAAAAGGACCATTTAGAGAGAGTGGAAATAATGAGTCACATTGAAAAGAAAAGAGAGAAGCAAGTGGTGTGAGAGAGAGAGAAAGGGTGTTAAGGAGAGGCTGAGATGCCTTCGTCTAAGCTTGCTCAAACTGGCCTCGTCTATGCTGTATTGGGCAGTTGTGGAATACAAAGATCTTTGAACATCTCCTTTACTACATTTTTGCAACACCTACCTCTTTCTCTCTCTCTCTTTCACACGTCCTAGGTTTGATTTTTCCTTCTCTCAATTCCCAACCTCGCATCTCCTATTATTTTATTCTCAAACCACGACAACAAAAACACAACAACACGAACTTGGTTTCTCAATTTCTTCCTCTCGATCCAACCCGAGTTAAATTAAAAACAAGAGGAGAGAAAACAAAACAAAATAAAGGTTTGGTCTTTTGAAGTGGGAGTGAGGAATCAGACATCTGGGTTGGTTGCTTGCTTGCTAGGTTCGGTTAATGTTAGAATGTGGGATCTCAACGACTCACCCGATCAGAGGATTAACAAGGACGAGGAATCCGAAGAAGGGTGTTCTTCCCTCAATAAGACTTCCATAGATGGAGATGATGACAACAACAACAACAAAGGCAAAAGGGTTGGATCTGTTTCCAATTCAAGCTCTTCCGCAGTAGTCATCGGAGACGGATCAGAAGAAGAAGAGTACGAGGAAGAAGAAGAAGATGAAGAAGGTGTTGGCGTTGGTGGTGGAAGAAGCATGAAGAAACGTAGGAGCAAGATTTTCGGGTTCTCTGTGACCCAAAATGAAGAAGAGTCCATGGACAGTGACCACCCACCTGTGACTAGACAATTTTTTCCGGTGGAAGATGCTGACGTGGCGGTTGCAACCGGTGGTGGTGGAACCGGTGGAAGCTCAACGTTCCCTCGTGCTCACTGGGTAGGTGTGAAATTTTGCCAATCAGAAACACTTGGCACCGGAAAATCATCAGTGGAAGTTTCTCAGCCTATGAAGAAGAGTCGCCGAGGACCGAGGTCAAGGAGCTCTCAGTATAGAGGAGTCACCTTCTACAGAAGAACGGGTCGCTGGGAGTCTCATATATGGTTAGTAATTAATAATTTCCTTCCATTTCATGAAAATTGCATTTTATTTCTTCTGCACAATCAAAATTTGATTTTTTTTTTTTTTTTTTGTTCTATTTGTGTTGCAGGGATTGCGGAAAACAAGTGTATCTAGGTAAGTTGATTGTCAACTATTATGATTGTGTATGTGTGTGTGAAGTGTGGAACTGTGGCAGTTATTTTTCCTAAATGTTGTTTTAAGCGGCTAAAACGGTTTTTTTTGTGTGTGTGTGTGTGTGTGTGTTTTTTTTTGTCTTGGCTGTGATGTGGTGGTAGAGACAAAGAGTGAGAGTGTGTGTTGTGTGTGGGTGGGCTTTTTTTTTTTTTTTTTTTTTTTTTTTTTTTTTTTTGTGGTGACTGACTTGATGGTTTTTGTTTGGGTAAAATTTGTCTAGGTGGATTTGACACAGCACATGCGGCTGCTCGGTGAGCCCTTGCCCCCCTCCTCTAGTATTATACCAAGCTTGTAATATAACTTTTTCTATGTCTTGAATTGAACCGAATCAAATTACCAAATATTATAAATGACATTTCGTTGTGGGGGAATGTGAGGCTCAAAGAAAATTGTGTATTTTCCATCTCTCTTTGCAGTGCATATGATAGAGCGGCTATTAAATTCCGAGGAGTGGAGGCGGACATTAACTTCAACATTGAACATTATGAAGATGACTTGAAGCAGGTGATCAATTTGTGTACATTTATATTTTGTTTTATCTTATCTTGAACAGTCATCCCTCATACGTATAGGATGCACCTTATCTCCTACAGTTAGTGCTATTTTTTCTGAAGTACTGTCATGATTTTGTTAAATGCAATGTTAATAGATGAGCAATCTTACCAAGGAAGAGTTCGTGCACGTGCTTCGCCGACAAAGCACTGGATTTCCAAGAGGGAGTTCCAAGTATAGAGGTGTCACTTTGCACAAGTGTGGAAGATGGGAGGCTCGAATGGGCCAATTTTTAGGGAAAAAGTATGTGTTTCTTTTTCTTATCTTTATTTCTTTTTTTTTTTTTCTTGAATTTTCTATTTGTTGTTGCTATTCTAAATTTTTCATAATTGTCATGACTGAGATTAATTCTTATGATTCATTAGGTACGTTTATTTGGGTCTCTTCGACAATGAGATCGAAGCTGCAAGGTAACTAACATATCTTGTTTTGGTGACGTTGTTAATTGTCATTTCTTTTTCACCTTCCAATTACTAGATTACCCATCTCTATCAAAGAATATAAACTATTATTCATCTTTAGGGTTTTAATTTTGTTCCACACTTTTACTATAGGGCTTATGACAAAGCTGCCATAAAATGCAACGGCAAAGAGGCGGTAACAAATTTTGATCCCAGCATCTATGATAATGAGCTCAATTCCGGTAAGCGATGATGGACTGTATAAAACTATATACTTTTTTCTAGTAATTCGTGTTTATGTTTTATTAATTACATCCACATATTTAATTTATGTGTATATGTATACGTATTAGCAGAATCTACAGGTAACGCTCCAGATCACAATCTGGATTTAAGTTTGGGTAATTCAACTTCAAAGCCTGGCAACAATCAAGCGTTGGGGAATCACGCCCCAAATGCTGCAACCCATGATCAGCACATGCCATCTGAGTCTAATTGGCGTAATGGGGGAATCAAGCCTAAGGTTTTTACTTCATACACTTATAATATAATTTATTATTAGTATTATTTTGTTTGATGGTTTGTTCATTCCTTTTTAAGTTTCCTAATATTCTTCCTTTTTATTTCCTGCTTATTAAATTTTCCATTCAGCTGGTGAATATACTCCCAAAACCATGTTATAGAAGCAACAACAAGGACACACATGGAAGGGATGTGCACGGGGAGAGTGAAACACTGAGGATGCTAAGTCAAACCCACCTTCATTCTCCAGCCTCCAATGAAATGCAACAAAGATATGGTCCCTACAGGTCTCCGGGAGGAGAGTCTCAAATGCTTCAAAATTTTGCTCACATTCACCTACCAAATTTTCATGTGGGTACCTCCTAAATTAATTTTACTTTAGCTCACGCATTAAATAAACATAAGAAAATATAGAAACACGAGCCACCCACTATTATAACCATCATTGGAACACATTAGCATTAGAATTGTAAGCACAATTTTTTTTCTAGTTAACCAATATTCTTAGAGCATTGGTTAATGAATTAATTGAAAAAAAATATTTTTTATAGAAATAATAGCATAGCGTAACAGGATAATTTTTTATTTTTCAATAAAAATATTTTCATTAAGAACACATGTTAGCATTTTTTTTATAATAAATATTTAATTTATATTTTTATTTAATTTGTAAATATGTTAATGTAGTTTCCCAGAAGCAGCATTGGGGGCCGAATTGGAAGTGATCTTTCATTATCAATGGCTGATCAACAACAGTGGCAAACCGGGCCTTCACATTATTTAGCAACTGCTGCAGCATCATCAAGTTTCCAACAACAAGAGATAAGACCCTCTTCTCAAGGTTGGCTGCAGAAAAATGGGTTCCACACGCTCATGAGACCCTCATGATCCCTATTATATATAGAGAATTTTCTGCCTCGCCAAGTACTAGTTACATTCAAATAATCATAATCTGCTCCCCAAGTAATATTATTATTGTTAGCCTTCCAGGGTTTCACCCCAAAAATATTATTATTTTTTTTTTCTTAGCATGTAAAAAAGGATGCAGTGTTAGATTGTGTCCATGTTCAACCCAGACCCCTCTTCACAAGACCACAACTTTACTATTGAGGTGAAAAAGAAAAGGATAAAAGAAAAGAATAAAAAAGAAGAGAAAATCCAAATTGGGAACTTACTACTGGTCTTGGTCTGGGGTCAGTCAAACTAACAAACGGACGAAATCTTCAACTAGATATTCTGGGCTCTGACTAAAATTTTATAATCTTATATAACTCTGATTTTATTGCTTTTCTGCGTTTGTGGTATATTTATGACAGCACCTATTCGTTTCTTAATTTGGGGTGTATTGGTATCACATATACATGGTTGTTGTCAATTTGTTCCTTATTTCTCTTTGGTCTTTGAAAAAAACACTTTTCCAAGGAAAGATGCTAGCTTTGGTTGCTTAGAAGGGCAATAATGCTGGGTTGTTTATCTTTGACAAAAAAAAAAAAAAAACGTTAAGACAACAAATCTAGCCAAAGCTTAAATGAGGAAAGAAATAAATCAAAGTTATGATGAATCGGGGAACTTTTTTATTTTATTTTATGGATATATAGGAGTAGGGAATCAGAGATACAAAATGGGTTTATTTTCTGGTGTCTTGGAAATATCATCGGATGGTGTTGAATAGTCTCAATCAACGGTGTCCTTTGAATCAGTTCTCTCGGCCAAAAGCAGTCAGACAAAGCCATTATGGTGAGAGGGACCTATCGTTGTTCGTCTAAAGCTTCAAAAGGACACTGATACATGGACAGAGAGGGAGGGAGAAAAAAAAGAAGCGACCAAAAGGGTATAACGGTGAAGGGGTTTTGAGAGGGTTTAACGCTATAACCAGCCATGTCAGTTTTCACCTTTACGACAGAGCAGAAAAGTAAGGACATAAATTAGTGTCTTTGACATTGATTATAAAAATAAAAGGAAAAAATTATAAAAATATATTTTGATAATCAAAGTTAGCGGACCTTTTGAGAGAAAAAAAGAAAGAAAGAGAGAGGTATATATATAATATATAGGTGATATTATTTAATAAGAAAAAAATAAAGAAAAATAAAGTTATCAACTAAGTATTTTTAAATTATAAGTGTAAAAAAATTAATATTATTAGAAAATCATAAAAAAAACATAAATAAAATTATAAATACCATAAGTAACATGTTAATTATAAAAGCAAAAACAGGTTTTTTGTTTTATCATATAATAATAGGAGGGGATGTACTTTTGTGGAGCAGAGGTTTCATTGGTTAATAGATTGGTTGGGTTCAGCGATTCTAGACTTGTGAGTTTGAGAGGGAACAGCTTCTGACTCGTTAATGAATCAGACTCGATGTTTGATGATAAAACTTTGTTATCTCGTAGGTTGCAAAAATAATGTGACATTAAAATAATCGTCCATTTCTTCTTTGGACCTTGTGGTTTGGTAAACAATTAAAAAAATCAATTAAAGTATACACGTTTTCGTCATCACCGGCGTCATCTTACATATTTTGAGCAAAAAGTATGCTCCAAATAGTTTAATATAATGAGACCGAAGTTTTAGTTTAGTTGTACTCTGTTTTACTACCAGAGTGGAAAAAAATAAAATAAAAGGGAAAAATGATTAAACTTGATGAGTCTGCAAACCTCATTATTTGAGTAAGGAAAAACGATACCCTTTCGTCTATAAAATTGATTGATTTGTTGTTGCAGCTCACCTCCAAAATGAAATCATTACATTTTTTTTTTTGTTTCGTTTCGATTAATTACATAAAAAGAGAAATATAATTAGGAGAGGAAAATATAATAAAAATTCATATAATATTGATATTATCATATCTAATTTATTCATTCTTTTACTCTTCTTTTTATCTAGATAGATGAATAGAAATTCTTATTTTTATTTTTATTGATCTAAATAGTATATTCTTTACTTCATTTTATTCCTCATAATTTCTCCAATTTCTTCCATTTATTCTAGCAAAGTATAAAAGTAAGTTTGCTCTAGGTTATTCTAGATTACAAAAAGACCATCTATTAATAGTCGTATTTAATAATGTAATATTTTAAAAAATATTTAACTATAATAAATACATATTTGTATTAAAGTTAGATGCCCAAAAGTAATTGTACCTTAAAAGTGACACTTTTTTTTCATTTAGTGTACGGAAATTCGTTATTGTACATTAGAATTTGTATATAAAAGTATTTTCCAAACTTTAATTCAAATATAGTCTAAATGTAAGATTATAAATTTTGTTGCATGTCTATAATAATTCTATTTATTCGGAAAAAAAGATTATTTCCTGCCAAAGATACTCGTAGTGTATACCTTAAAAAATGCAGGAATATGGATTTCAAACACACTAAAACTGAAAATTTATTGGTTACCCGTATTCAATACCAATACATGTACGATTATTTGGATGTGCGTGTAAGGATTATTGTTCAATTTTCTCTTATCTTTTAAAGTTTAATTGACCGATAAATTTGTGATTTGACTTTGAATAGCACTAAAGCCATAATTAACAAAATTATATAGAATCGAAAATTCTTTTAAATAAGATTAATGATATTTTTTATTACATTCTTATCAATGATATTAAAATGTGTCTAAATCTTATGGATTCATAAATCAAACGAATAAATACTTACAATATTGGGGTTAAGAATGAGATGGGTTATATACCTACAAATTTAAGCAAGTATATACCTACAAATTTAAGCAAGTATGAGTGCAAGCACGAATACTATATTATTCAACTCGTCCTGTCATGTCGGATCATATATATAATTTCTATAAAAAATAATTTATATTTTTATAATCAACATTTTAAGTCTTTAATCTCTAACAATATCACTATTATAGAGTAAAAAATACTAAACCTTTAATTAGAGTTATTGTTAAGCAATTTTAACATTAATTTTAATAATCACTATATTGAATGAAGATCTTTGTAACTTTATTTATTTGTGACTTGAATTTGAATGAATTAATGTTATGTTTGCATGTTTTTAATGTTATGTTTGAATTATTTAAGAATGATTTTTTATTATAATTGTAGTAATTGTTTTAACGAATTTTTTTTATTGATTTATTATTGATAACATTATACATAAGTAAAATACAGGTAGAAGGTGTGAGTATAAATATTAACGTACCCATCGAGAATGAGGATGAAGATTAAAATTATTATCGGCATAGGTATGGAGTCAGGTATGAGTATTATTTTTATAAGCGGATACCAGAGTAAATATTATAAGAGCATCTTTAGTGATAGATCTTAAATTGAGATCTTAGACTACTTTTTGGTAGATTCCATAATGCCAATTAGGATTAAAGATCTCTTAAGATCTCTTCCATTTTTTCTTTAATGGTAAATCTCAATTTTGAGATCTTAAGGAGAGAGAAAAATGAAGAAACTTTATTTTTTTTGAACAATGTGCAGATCTTAAGAGATCTTCCACAAGAACCCATCCTCCATGGTGGAGATCTCTTCAACTCATTTATTGGGAGATCTAATGAAAATC
>PYAF01003760.1:0-14964 GCA_007407185.1 Glycine tomentella
GGGATTTCGTCGGGCTTTATAGGGCAAAGGGGGCCAAACACGCCTGGCTAGGGCGTGTTTAAACACGCCTGGCTTGGGCGTGTTTAAACACGCCTAGCCTGGGCGTGTTTGGTTGCCCCAAAACCCTAAATATTTGAAAAATCGCCCCCTTTTGCTAATTAAAAATTAAAATTGTATTTTTTTGAAAAATTTGCCCATTGTGTTATCTTCCTGCAATTCCCTCTTATTTTGTCCCTTCTGCATGCTTTTCTTTGATTGCCCTTGGTTGAAACTCAGTATATGTTATGGACAGTCTTAAGTGGCTGAATCATGAAAAGAAGCTGGTTTACATTTGCTAAAACAAAAATCTTAGAAATTTAAGTTTCACTTATCTATCAGTGTTCTAGTTCTGTTGGTCATTCTTATGAATTGTTGATGAGTTCATAGCTTATGCCAACTGATATGGATCCTCTACCGCAAACTTTTTTAGACCTTTTTGTAGTTTCTTCTAGTATATAAGTTTTTGTTTCCTAACAAACAATTTATTTAACTATAAGTAAATACGTATTTAATGTTCTTCAGCTATTTTTAGTTTGAGTTACGGACTGATGATATAGATTATATTTGTTAATTTTTTCTACAGGAGCTGGCTTATTGACATTGGAGGATTTGCAAAGAAAGTGAAAAGCACTAGTCTATCTTCAGCTGATCAAATCAAGGATTGTGGGGCATATCGTGAATGTCCAAACTGTTCTTATCATATTGATAACAGTGATGTATGTTACAATTAAACATTGTATTCGTTCTATGTTCATAATAGCTTACCCAAATTTACACATGCACTAAAAATGCAGTAACATTAGAAGCAATCTCTGCTCTTACTGTAGAGCTCTTCATGTTACAATAGAGTCTGTTTATGCTCCTATTCCTTTACGCATACTTTACTTTTGTAGCAGGATAAATTTCTTGAAAAAGTTTAGCATGAGAATGAATGATAGCAGATGTTTCATTAGAAATATTTATTTGCATGTAGGTTTCTACTGAGTGGCCTGGCTTTCCTATTGGTGTAAAGTTTGAGCCTTCTGATGTAGAACTCTTAGAACATTTAGCAGCAAAATGCGGCATTGGAAACACTCAGCAACACATGTTTATCAATGAGTTCATCCCAACACTGGAAGGAGACCAAGGTATTTGCTACACACATCCGGAAAATCTTCCAGGTGAGAATTCTCTGACCTTTTTGCTTTCAATTCAAATATGTAAACTTTTACTGCTCTTTTAATTATACTTGATTGATCAATGAACCTGTAAAATAAAGTTTATTTGTCAAACCACACAAACATTTGGAAGGAAGACTGATCAATGTAAGTGACAAGAGATGTCCCTTGTGGAATAGTTTATGGAAAAGTGCCATGAACGACACATTAATGTAATTAGACTGCCTTTTGCCCCTTTGAATTCAGTGCATGTTTTTATATTGATGTTTGAAAAAATAAAACAGGATGCAATATAATCTATCATTTTGCAATTTTAAGTTCATCAAATCTCAATTTCCTGTTGGATAGACCTGAACCTAATCAAGATTCTAATCATATTAATTGATAGTTATGTTTATTGCTTTGCTGATGAGGGTTGAGGGAAGGCAGGATTTTTGATTGCCAGAAGACTTAGTGGCCACTGATTATGAATATCTTATAAATAACTCTACATGTTTAGGCTATTGGATTTTTTCATGGACATGTTGATGACCCTTCTGGAACTGTTAATCAAATTATGTCTATTTTGTTTTTCAGGTGCTAAGAAAGATAGGAATTGTGTCCATTTCTTTCACAGAACAATCAATGCATATGCTACTGGTCAACGAAAGCGTCGAAAGATTCATCATCAACAGGGTTTGACTGAAGAGCACGTGCGCTGGCATAAGACTGGCAAGACGAAAGCTATAATTGAAGATGGAGTACATAAGGGCTTTAAGAAGATCATGGTTATTTACACAAGATCTAATGAGAATGGGTCCAAGCCCTATAAATCCAACTGGGTAATGCATCAGTACCATCTAGGGACTGAAGAAGATGAGAAAGAAGCTGAATATGTGGTTTCAAAAGTTTTTTATCAACGGCCAAAGCAGACTGAGAAAAATGAGGACAATCCAATGGCTGAAGATCCTGATTATATAATATCACGAACAAGTCCAAGAACTCCGAAACCAAATCCCCCCAATCCACCTCGTGTGGGAAAATCTATTGATTGTGATGATAACATTGATGAAACTGTACTTTTGTCTTCTGCCCTGGTGAGTAGTTATATATGATGCATATGGTTAAACATGATTATTAATTTCACTTTAAGGTCAATTATCTCATAGAAAAATCAAATGGAAAAAGAGAAATCAAGTATAATATTCTACCTCTGAAACAAGCCAGCTTATAAATGATTTAATTGTTTTGATTTCCTCTGAAGTTTGTTCTAGTTCTAATGAGAAACGAGTCACAAGTGATGCAACAGTTTTACTTGACATTTTTTACCATCTACTTGGTTCACTAAAATTTACTTTTGATGAACTAGGATACCAAGACAATCCCTGAAGGATCCCTTGCCCCACAATCTGATATTCAGGATCAAGATAATACTGGCAATGCTGCATGGTTAGCCGGTGAATCACAGGCTGAGGAAAACACTGAATATGATGGCTTGGACAACATCTTATTGTGCAAGGAGAACTTAGATTCTTCTGCTCTGTTGAATGACTCTGGATTGGACTGCACCAATCTCGATGACATTGCAAGCTATGCTACACGAAGGGCCAGAAACAACAATAATGATCCTTGTGGAATTTCTCTCCTGGATACACTGGAATTGGATACTCCAGATTTTGATCTTTCTGTAAGCAGCATCACATTACCCTTGCTGACTCCACTTTTTAGAGTTCTCCAACTTGCTAACACAGTCTGATTTTCAATTTGCATGCAGAGTTTGTATTTTTGTTCTGAAGACAGTAGTATCCTTGACTGGATGGACAGGTTATGAGGTGCTTCATGCATGAAGTCCTTTTTTGTACCAAATCCAGAAGTTGTTCACCATTTTGCCCTCTCTCATCCTTCAATTCATGTGATTTTTCTTCTTCTGGATGCAGCAAATATAATGTATGAAACTTAGGTTGCCATCATGTGATGCTTCATGCTAGTAAGTGGAAATAATACTGCCTTTGGTTCCTCAACTCATGCAACATTTTTGTCATATCATTAAGTTAAGCTCCCATGTAGTTAGAGCTGGAAGGAGCTTTTGCCTTCTTCATGTGGAGGTTATTTTGTGTGAAATTATTTTTGGAGGTGTATTTGTTTCTTCATGGCCAATTTAAACTTGTGCTTTGGCTCATTATGTCGGCTATGAAAGTGATTAATACTTTGGTGGTAAAATCCGAAATGGTGTAGTTAATTTCTGAACTATATGTACTAGATATATGAAGATCTGGTGAGTGTTCTATGCGAATATTGTGAACATATAATTATTGCGTACATTTATTTTCAAGTTTTTGGGCAAATATTATATTCACTTAGAGTAGTTTTATTTGAAGGTGTCCTTATTGTTCCTAGTATTTACGTGTTGTGAGGATTTAAAATAACGTATATTGTGATGATAAAATCTAGAACAATCATTCTCCTTATATATTACTGTAAAAGTAGGCACTTCGGAAAGCAAAAAAATTATAATATTACACTCAAAAAAAAAAAAATTACGTAAAGATGGCAGAATAGAAACATATTACAAAAGTATAGCAGTGAAATGCGTTTGGTGAGGGCGGATCCAGTTACGTTCATGGATGACGCGTTCCAGGGGTTAGTTGCGCCCAGTTGCAACGCATTTGGTTACGTCCATGGGAGACGTATTCGAGGTGTGAGTCGCGCCCAACGTAGACATGTTTGGTCACGTCTTGGACAGACGTGTTCCAAGCCTTGTCGCGCCCCTTATGGACGTGTTCCAGTCCCTTTGGCGCCCATGCACGACGTAACCAAGGTCCCCTAACTAACAATTATGATAGGAGGAAAACATATTGACCCACTATTCAAGGCTCAACATCCACAGTGTCTTCCAACCATGCAGAAGTCATGTGTTTAATTGCATATGCTATATAACAGACAAGTTGCATAGCTCAGTTTCAAATTTCAATTCATCCCTGATGACTTGCCGAGACAAATGCATCTTACAGTGCAGCAATGCACAGAGAAAAAAGGATGGCCTAGAAGAAACGGCCAAGTGAAATTGAAAAATAACAGAAGGCACATTCAATGGTACATATAGAAATCGATGATTGATGTCTGACGTTAAGGGCCTATTTCTCAAATCCCATATTGCAAAAAAGGTATCAAAATTGCAGTAAGCTAGCTAAGTTCCTTTTTCTAGCAAAAAAATGAACCAAATTCAGTTTTAGATAATTAGTATGAGGGAATTGGTAAACAACGGGGACCCATTTTTCCTTGATGTATTATTTATGTTGTTGAGTTGATTCCAAAACCTGTAGGTTGGAGCTGAGTTTATTGGCACTTTCATTCTAATGTTTGGCGAGGCACTGCTATTGTGAACCAAAAGACACATGGATCAGAAACTCTGATTGGATGTGCTGCAGCTAATGGACTTGCTGTCATGATCATCATTTTCTCCACTGGCCATATCTCCGGGGCTCATCTCAACCCCGCTGTCACCATTTCCTTCGCTGCATTAAAGCACTTTCCCTGGAAAAATGTAATTAAAGATTAAGCCTTTATTATCTTTTTTGGAAAAATTATACATTTTAGTTTTGTCTTTGATTACTATATATTAAAAAGGTTGATCTTTATTTTTCTGAATGAATTAATTGTAGGTGCCTGTGTATATTGGTATACAAGTTTTGGCATCAGTGAGTGTTGCATTTGCTCTGAAAGTGGTTTTTCATCCGTTCATGAGCGGTGGAGTGACGGTCCCTTTAGTGGGATATGGGCAAGCTTTCGTCACAGATTTCATTGTCAGCTTTATTCCTTTCTTCGTTGTCACTGCAGTGGTCACCGACACAAGAGCTATGAGTATCTTATTCTATTAATTCATTCAGAAAAATCAAGATCAACCACGTCGAGCTGTGAGTACCAAGTGTGTGCAATATGGGAGGGCTGGGGGAGGATTTATAGGGGACCTTGGTTACGTCGTGCATGGGCGCCAAAGGGACTGGAACACGTCCAGCAGGGGCGCGACAAGGCTTGGAACACGTCTGCCCAAGACGTGACCAAACACGTCTACGCTGGGCGCGACTCACACCTCGAATACGTCTCCCGTGGACGTAACCAAATGCGCTACAGCTGGGCGCAACTAACCCCTGGAACGCGTCCTCCATGAACGTAACTGGATCCGCCCTCACCAAACGCATTTCACTGCTATACTTTTGTAGTATGTTTCTATTATGCTATCTTTACGTAATTTTTTTTTAAGTGTAATATTATAATTTTTTTGCCCACTTCGGAGTGTCTGGACTTAAAAGTTATCGGTATGTGTATTTAGGTGACTTGTTTTTAAAGATATAATTACAGTTGCTTATTAAAAAAAACTGTGATTGAAAGTTAAAATAAATAGTATAACACTTTTATAATATCACTACTACAAAAAGGGCTTACGACGACGGTTATTTAGGTCATACGACGACGGTTGTTGAACCGTCATTGATGCGCGTGTCGTTGAAAATGGGCACTTTCAACGACGGTTCTACAAAATCGTCTTCGTTTCGATTTTTTTTTTATTTTAAAAATACAAACGACGACAGTTATTAAGAAAAACCGTCATCGTATGGCAGCCTACGATGACGGTTTTTCATTAATAACCGTCTTTGTTTGTGTTATATATTAAAAAAAATTAAAAATGAAATTAATCACAAACAATGACGGTTATTAACAAAAACCGTCTTTGTTTGTAATTAATTTCAATTTTAACATTTAAAATATATTAATCAAACGAAGACAGTTATTAACAACAACCGTCATTGTATGTTAGTATACGATGACAGTTTTCTTTAAACAACTATCATTGTTTGTGTTTACTTTCATTTTTAATTTTTTTTAATATATAACACAAACAAAGACGATTATTAATGAAAAACCGTCACCGTAGGCTGCCATACGATGACGGTTTTTCTTAATAATTGTCATTGTTTGTGTTTAATTTCATTTTCAATTTTTTTCAATAGAAATCACAAACAAATACGGTTATTAATAAAAAAATCGTCATCGTGTGGCAGCCTACGATGACGGTTTTTCATTAATAACCGTCTTTGTTTGTGTTTAATTTCATTTTTAATTTTTTTCGATAGAAATCACAAACAAAGACGGTTATTTATAAAAAACCGTCATCGTAGGCGGACATACAATGACGGTTTTGCTTAATAACCGTCATTGTTTGTGTTTAATTTCATTTTTAATTTGTGAAATTTTAAATGACAAACGAAGACGGTTTTCTCTAAAAACCGTCATTGTATAATAGTCTACGATGACGGTTTTTTGTTTTAACTGTCTTTGTACGTGGAAACAAAGACGGTTTTTTCTTAATAACCGTCATCGTAGGCTGACATACAATGACGGTTTTTCTTAAAAACCGTCTTGGTTTGTATTTTTTTTTAAATTGTCAGCATTTTCAAACATGATTCAATTGAAGGAAATTGTAATTTTGAAGCATAAAGGAAATATTAACCAACAATGCAAAAACAAAGTCACGTTCCTTTACAGTTTCAAGCAAGAAACAAAATGATACAAAACAGTTGAGAGGAAACTTTAAGTCCTTCGGGCAAAATACTACAATATTGCTTTGCACACAGTCAAATGATATCTAAAAATCTCCTTTATTGTATTTTTAAGAAGAGAATGTGACATATAGAAAGTTTCACTATCTTGTGGCCACTGTCACCACCCACAAACTAGTGCAAGGTAAATGGCATTATTGCTTAATACAATGAATGAAATCCTACGTAAAGGATGTAACAACATATCACTAAAAGGATCTAACCAGCCATGGAAATGGACAATCAATTTCTCATCCGTTTTCTAACCTCCTCAAGAGTCATAGCAACCTTTTGGGCTGCAAGATCCTCTCTCAGTGCTTCCCAGGCAGTGCCATGCTTTAAAATCCCCTCACATAATGCCACAACAGCAAAATGTGTAGATAGAAAAGGGAGTGTTGCAAAAGGTGTAGGGTGAAGTGATCCAACCATTGCAGCATGTACTCCTCCTGGCCTAGTACAAACGTTGTAAAAAAATTATATAAAAGGACAATCTACATCACCAAATACTCACAAATGAACATTTCAGCATACACACAAAAGATTCGACATGGTATCTAATATGACAGACAAGAGGATCAGGTTTTGATAGTGAAGAGCACAAGTCAAGAGGGATCATTATGACAATATCACAACACCTGTGGCAGTTCCTCTTGCTGGGCAAGTGAGTCAATCACATGATGAATAAAACAACTGACAACACAAATATAGTAATCCCTCTTTTGATTCGTAAATAGTCCATTCACTTTATATAGCACCAATAAATTGAAAATTAAAATTTAAAAGTGGAAAAAGGCTTGGTGGTAGTATTCATTAAAAGTTTTCTGTGAGTATTATTTAGGGTCATGAGTTAATTTGATATCCATCTCAATGACTCTCATTACAGTTAACACTCAACAGCATTTGGCACTAGTCCTATAGCTTGTACACCGTTCTTTAATAAGCACATAGTAACTTTTGAATCAGAGGTTGGTTTCGAAATATTTACCTTCTTCTGGACCCTTGAAGGCTTAAGGGAAGTTCTAAAACAACAACTGGACCCTGCAACATGCTTCGAAATGCACAGCTTTCTATAAACAGTCCATTAAAATAATCCAATTTTTTGACATATTGGGAAAAAACAAGATTTAGCTTACCCTTATATTGGAGACAAGATTCTCAACAACAGTCTTTTGTTGATCAAGTTGAGCTTTCAAAGAACTGGCATTATCCTGCAACATATTAAAAGAACCTAATAACAGTGAGGAAAAATGAAGAAAAAAAGTAACCTATTCAATAATTTATGATTTTAATGGTGACTTAAGGTTCTATATCCCTTGATTATGGAAAGACCATAAAAGGCCGTGAGGGCTCTATAATTACTTTATGATTATCCCTTGACTTATGGTTCTCAGTCACAGAACCAATTTGGTTGACCTGTTGAATTAAAATTTGTGTCAAGTTATGCTGTACATACACATCTACATGGCTTCAACAACTTTTTGCAAAAAAAAATTCATGAGTCAAATAAGAGTACCTTAAGGAGAAGAGCATTGAATGCTTTTGTATCAATTGCCTTCTGAACCCTCTGTGGACAAAATGCAAAAAGTCAAAGGACAATCCATTGGGTTAAGTGAGAATAAATATGAAGAGAAGGAAGAGTAGAGATTGGAATAAGACAATTTTAGAATTTAATAAGATATTCACCTTATATTAAAATAAATATTGGTACGTAACTCTAGCACCACCCAGTTGAAAGAGCATAAACCATCCAATGGAGGCTCATCAACCAATGAGGGTAGTGGGAGAAAGAGAAGTTTAGCAGCAACAGAATCTGATCATGGAAGTGTGAAGTACATGAGATGTCAAAGGTCCCTGGATTGTCTAAGCCCGAAATGCCTAAAGTCTCTGATTTGATTAACCTCGAGTGGGCTTTAACCCGAATTTTGTAAGATTATTGAATTGCCCAAGCCCGAGTTGCCTAAGGTTCCTGAATTGCTACAGCCCAAATTGACTAAAGTAACTGAGTTGCCTAACATTCATCAATTGCCTAAGTCCAAATTTCCTTAATTACCTAACCCAGAGATGCCTATGGTCCCTCAATTGCCTAAGTCAAAATTTCCTAAAATACCTCAAATACCTAAGGTTCCTAAAACATTTTAAACTACCAATCCCTCAGTTTGTATTATTCCTTACGTTGTCTTGTGCTGAGGTCAAAATTGGCTGCATTCCAATATCTAGTTCATGTTGTTTGATGGATGTCATTTGATATATTTTAATTTTCACTTGTCTATAATATGTTTATTGAGCTAAGAAAACCATGAAATTATTAATACACTTATGTGTTATTCCTTTTTCCAAATATTCTACAGTTTGTCCAGGTTGAATACCTGCTTTTGACTGGTTTTGTTTGGAATTATATTCTCACATACATAAGTATAATGGTTTTTACATGACTAATAGTAGGTTTTTTAGTCATCCATTACTAAATGAGTTCATTTAAATCTCACAGTAGCTACTTCTAGTCCCAATCACTAGCTTGTGTTAATAAAACCATCTTTCTTGCTAATAGGTGGTACTAAAACAGGTCATAACAGCCATGTTGTTTCAGTCCTACATAACCTATATGCATGCTAAGAAATATATGCAAGGCATTCAACCTAAGCATGGTATAACAAACCATTCTATACGTTATCTAATTAGTAAACACTGTCACAATATATTCTAAAAACCACAAACATAGAAGAAGGACTATTCACAGAAAAGATACATACCATGAATCAAGCGTTTAATTATGTTCCCTGCATCACAGTCCACGTTTTTTGATTGCTAAACCTGTATAACAAGACAACTATTTGAAATCAAATATGCAAAATAAATTGCTATTCTCAAAGCTCCAGTCCACAACTCACCCTAACACCATGACACAAGATAAATCATTCAATATTTATTAAGCAAAAACACATCGATGTTAACCTACTGATATTATGAAGGAACATAGGTCAGTTCAATTCACTACTAGAAAAGCGGCTTTCAACATCGGTTATATGAGACATTTAACATCGGTTCCGGGCCGATGTTGAATCAGGCGACGTTGAAAGTGGAGAATTTAACATCGGTTTTAAAAACCGATGTTAACAAGGGTAAAGCACATCGGTTTGCCATCAATAACCGATGTGGGCATGTCGTACATGAAAACGCTAAAAAAAGTAAACGATGGTTACACAACATCGATTTTGTAGTAAAACCGATGTTAAGTAATACAACAACATCGGTTTTTCATGGAAACAACATCGGTTTCGTCAAGAAAACCGATGTTGCTATGAAGAAACAACATCGGTTTTATAAAGTAAACCGATGTTGTTTGTTGATAACAACATCAGTTTTTCAGAGAAAACAAATGTTGTTTTATTGTAGGAACATCGGTTTTCTGTCGAAAACCGATGTTGTTATCAACAAACAACATCGGTTTACTTTGTAAAACCGATGTTGTATCTTAATGACAACATCGGTTTTCTTGACGAAACCGATGTTGATTTATATGTTAACATCGGTTTTGTTTGCAACCGATGTTGTTTTTTACTTTTTTTTAAATATTTTATCTGTTTTTTTTAATTTTACCAGTTCTTCAACCTGCAAATTTAAATATCCAGAACCAACAATGCACAATTTAATAATATTCCAATAACAAATCCAATGTAATAAGGGCCAATGTACATAAAGAGTATGCTAAAGTTTAATATATTTACAATTGTTTTGAAAAATAGAAATGAACCCCCTAATCTAATAATACATCTTCTCTAATTTTAAGAAAAAATGTCGCCCATTGGAGTCTGATTGCCTTCATGGTGTCCGCTTCCAATGGTCTTTGATCATTGAAAAACTGCATGACATAAAGGAGAGAGTAATAAGTACAAAACAAAAACAAGTAAATGAAAACAATTTGTTTTGAATTAGACAAGTAATTACCATGTCCCAGGTATCTGTGAAGGCTCCCTGGACTATTGTCTGCATCCAATGCATGACATAATAGCCACACTCAGTGCTTCCTGTTTGCTTATTACACTAAATTACAAAACAAAGTCAAAGTTAAATGGCAAATACTGTGAACATTAATAAAAATTAATTGAATAGTTAAACCATGATTTATGACAAGACTTACTTTAAGCGCAATCCATTTAGTTGTAGCCTTTGATTTACTTGCTGGAGAGTCATGCAGACCCTTCAAAGCACTGCTTAAGACAAACAAGTATGCATACTGTTCAAGTTAGATTTCAAGTATAGAAATAACGTAAATGTGTTAGAAATTAGAACCTACCTGTTAATAATTTCTTTAAGGTAGTTGTCAGGCCTGTTATGCAACGAACAGAACCAGACGACTACATTGGCCTTCGGACATATAACAACCAGTTGCCAATGTGAACTGCATTGTAAAAAACAAGGTTATTATACTGCATAATAAATTGTGATTCTCATTTATGCTTACCCATTCAAATAGGGTGCAAGGTAGACTTTTCTCTGTGAAGTCTGCATCCATTTCTTCATATAGTCCTCGATCAGAAACTGAGATTGGCCAGTTCTCTGTATCGACTGTGGCTCGAGGAATCCATAGACATCGGGGTTATCGGATTGCAGACTTAAATGATTCATATGCCTATTATGCAGTGAAAATAAAGTAAGTTATGGTAGAATATAAAACATTTCACCAAATAATGCTAGTCAATTGCAAGAGACTTACAACATCCACAACTGTAAAACGGAGATGCTCAGACACTGACCACCATGGATGATCTCCGAAATATCCTCATGCTTGATGTACAAGGGGAAGTTTTCATTAAATACCCCAAACATCTGAGGGTCCCATGGCACCTGGAACGGTCTGAGGAAAAGATTAGGATGGTCAGGGCTAGAAGGTACAAGGGATCAGAAGCACGGTCCGCCTTATCTACAGGTTTCTGCGGTCCCTTGGCTTCTTGTTTATCCTACACAGTTAACAACCAAGGGTGAGCGATCATGTTAAGTTCATATGTGACAAATCATTCGTAAAGTAAAAGACATAAGGGAAAAAGAACAAAATCTGGGTCAAAATTTTCTGTACAAGATGTGTCGGCCAGGCAAGGAAAGTGTTAAGTGCCTGCCCCACTAACACAACCTCGTCAGTGGGAACAGGGACGGGAGCGTCTGCATCGTGAACCTCCTCAACACTCACCTTTACCTGACCAGCGGCAAGAGGGACGTTGTGCACAGTCGTCGATCCCTCATGAACTCTGCCAAGGGCAACAAGGCGGGGAGGATTGCCATCCACATACAACCCACGCCTATCAGATGCACCCGTGTCAGGGTCATTGCTCGAGGATCGACACAGCTTCCCTTGGTGCTGACACGGGCACCAAGGGGACATGACTGTACCTCCGGAGGCTGAATGGCTGCCTGGGACTGGATGTGGGACTGCAGCTGGCTGAAGCTCATCATCACCTGCTGGGTGACCCTCTCTGTGATCGACTGTGTAAGTCGATCAGTGATAGACTGCTCCAGCTCGACCCTGATGTTGTCTTTCAGGCGATCCAAGTCCTCAGGAGCCATGGATGAAGACCTCGACTTCCGAGAGGACGATGGAGCTGGTCCGAAGTACTGGGTGATGGTCACACCAACTCCAGCACCACGGACACGTCCAGGGTGCTCCGGTCGTCCAATGGCAGCAGCCAGGACATCCTGACGACCACTAGCGACAAAAGAACCCTGGGTGGATTGCTCTTCCAGGGAATCCTCCAATTCGTAAAGTAGATCATTTGTTTTGTTAGTTGTGATACCAAAAATAACTAAACAACTTCTCACATTGGTATTGTTTTACTTACAATCCTCTCAGCAATCTCGCGTGCCGCCTCCGAAGTCATGTCGCCGCTCTTCTTCGTGCGAGCCAGCTTCCACTTCACGTGTCGTCGCACGGGGGACGGAGGATGAATGATCGTCTCCGTGCTGTCATCATGAGTTGCTCCCTCCAGTTGCTTCTTTTGTTTCTCCTCCATCAATCGCTTCTCGAGCAACTCGTAACCCCCGCGTGACAATACGTGAGGGGCGGTGTTTTGCTTCTGGATTGCCTGGGCCTTCTTCCTCACATCCTGTAACAGGTTGACAATTAAATTAACAAATATGAAGACTTGGAATACTAAAAAGGCAGAAGTAAAGGGGCTAAGGAAATATGCAATACCTATCCCAAACTCTATAGGATAAAATATACATATAAATCCCGAACTCTATAGGATAAAATATAGTGAGTGTTCCTAAAACCACTAACCTCCCAGGAAGCTGCTCGCCTACTTTGACAGAATTGGGTCCACTGTTCGTGACTGATGCCGTATTTTTCGCATACAGCGTCGGCAACGTCTGCGTTCCCTTCTGCGAGGACCCATTTCCTTGTCAAGTCGGATTTGAACTGCCTCCACCGCTCACCCACTGTTTGCAATATCTTCTTCTTTGTCCTTTCATCTGAGGCTTCAGGTATATCAAATTCAGCCTGCATTAGGGCAAAGTTAGTTTTCAAATTACATGAATAACAATTTATTTGTGTAATGCTTTAAATTGTCATACCTGAATGTCCTCCCAAATCAAGTCCTTTTGCACTGAAGGCACTTCCTTCCAATTAGGAAGGGTGATATCTACCTTGTCTCTGGCCACGACCCCAAGATATGTCCTCAATCTCTTAGCCTGAGGCCCATCAGCCTTCCCTGTGCTAGGATCAACATGGACAACGGGCCTCTCCGCACCAGGAGCTCTGGTGGCCAGTGACCTCGACCATGTTGTTTTCCTCGTCTTCTTTGGTGTAGGATGTGGAGGTGCTGAGTGAACTGGAGGTGCTGTCTCAGGCTGAGCCGCTGGAGTCTCAAGAGGTGCTGTCTCAGGCTGAGCCGCTGGTGTCTCAAGAGGTGCTGTCTGAGGCTGAGCCGCTGGTGCCTCATGAGGACGATGTGGTGTCTCAGCACGAGGAGGGGACCTGCATGGTGTGCTCATGATCCTGAAAAAAGCAAGAATACATATAAGTCAAGTTAAATGACAAGTTATGTTAAATGACAAGTTATGTTAACTAACAAATACTATGTTCAAGTCCAAAATACTTAAGCAAAACAAATTACATTAGCTGATGTTAATTAATTCTCCTTCGTCATGATCATAACGATTTGCATGCACATCGTCAACCTCGTCTTCTCTGTTGACGTCAGGTGTTTGTGTGGCGATGTGTGTGATACTTGTATCTGGGGTTGACTCATCGTCATCAACATTAATGCCAATGGTTTTTCCATTCAGGACCACTGACCACCTTTCATCACACGGATCTTGTACATAAAAGACTTGTTTAGCTTGTTCTGCCATGATTAAAGGTTCATCTTGATAAGCTAGCTTGTTCAGATCTACCAAAGTAAATCCTAAATCCTCGGTTCGCACACCACTGTTGACATCAACCCACATACATTTGAAAACACAGACAGAGAAACTAACATAATTAAGCTCCCATATGTCATTAATGACTCCAAAGTAAGGCAAGCACGCCAAACATGGATTGTTGTCATGGACAGTAGCAAAGTGTTGTGACTCAGCTCTTAGGCTAACCCCACTGTTCTGCATGGTGGACTTTTCATCTTGTTGTTTGGTATAGAAGGAGTACTTGTTGATATCGTACCCTTGCCAACTTCTCACATTTCTTTTTGGGCCATCTGCTAACTTCCTCAGCGTTTCAGATGCAGATTCGTCACTAAATATTGTATGTTTAAACCAATTGAAGAAAATCTTGTTATGCTCTTTCAACAGCCTATTCTTTGTCATTCTTGGATTACTTTGATGAAGTAGTGCTTCATGACGAACAATATATGGCAGGACTTCATTAGTGTTATTCAGGACATACAAATGAGCTTGATTCAATTCCTGCAACGAAGGAGTTATAACATGTAGCCCTCGTGTACCCTTTCCTCCCACTCTGTCCTCATGTCGCAACTCAGGAAGACCAATAGGTTTTGCTTTCTGTAGGTATTCTGAACAAAATTCAACCGCTTCTTCTGCTATATACCTTTCAACTATGGATGCTTCAGGACGGTGTAAGTTTTTTGTATACCCTTTCAAGATCTTCATGTATCGCTCGATCGGGTACATCCACCGTAAATAAACTGGTCCACATATTTTAATTTCCCTCACCAGATGAACAAGTAAGTGAACCATTATGTCAA
>PYAF01003760.1:23092-50276 GCA_007407185.1 Glycine tomentella
TAGTGGTTATTATTATATATGTCTACTTTTTATGAGGGACAAATAAAATTTAGAGCCTGGTTTGTTGTCATAACTCTCTGGCTGCAGTTGGGTGGGGATGTTTTGAAATGGGATTTGGCAGAAAAGTAGACCCAGAGCCAGGGAGGTGCAGAAGAACAGATGGCAAGAAATGGAGATGCTCAAAGGAGGCATATCCAGATTCCAAGTACTGTGAAAGACACATGCACAGGGGCAAAAACCGTTCAAGAAAGCCTGTGGAAGTTTCTTCAGCAACAAGCACCGCCACAAACACCTCCCAAACAATCCCATCTTCTTATACCAGAAACCTTTCCTTGACCAACCCCAACATGACACCACCCTCTTCCTTCCTTTTCTCTCCTTTGCCCTCTTCTATGCCTATTGAGTCCCAACCCTTTTTCCAATCCTACCAAAACTCTTCTCTCAATCCCTTCTTCTACTCCCAATCAACCTCCTCTGGACCCCCAAATGCTGATTTTCCACCCCAAGATGCCACCACCCACCAGCTATTCATGGATTCTGGGTCTTATTCGCATGATGAAAAGAATTATAGGTATGTATAGAATAAAAAGTACTACTTCTTTTGTATTTTGTTCTTCTTTCAATTGCTAAAGACTATTTTGTAGTTTGGTCTTTAACCAAGTTGAATGTGTTATTATGTGATTCATGTAGTAGACTTTACCTGATATAATAAGGTTTATTATTGTTGTTGTTAATTGTTATTTTGTATTCTACTTGTTGATTCTTGATGGTAGGCAAGTTCATGGAATAAGGGAAGATGTGGATGAGAGAGCTTTCTTCCCAGAAGCATCATGATCAGCTAGGAGCTACACTGACTCATACCAACAACTATCAATGAGCTCCTACAAGCACTATTCAAACTCCAACTTTCAGAACATCAATGATGCCACCACTAACCCAAGACAACAAGAGCAGCAACAACAACAACACTGCTTTGTTTTGGGGACAGACTTCAAATCAACAAGACCAAGCAAAGAGAAAGAAGCTGAGACAGCAACGGGTCAGAGACCCCTTCACCGTTTCTTTGGGGAGTGGCCACCAAAGAACACAATAGATTCATGGCTAGATCTTGCTTCCAACTCCAGAATCCAAACCGGTGATGATCCTGCTTCTTCTTCCCTACTCTCATTATCACATCCTTTTTATATGCATACATAACTTGACCTAACTTTAAATTTTGTTTTCCAAATGCTATAAAGTCCAAATGAGACATATCATATATGCTGTCATAGGTTTTTGGTGTCTAGGAAGTCATTTATGAACCCAGAATTCATAAATACAGCATGTATAAATAAAAGGGTCGCATCACACAATTCGAATTTCACATATTCACACCCAAAAGTTCAACATAAAAGAAGATTAACTTCTCAAAAACAAAAAAAAACATAGGTTCAAAGTTATCAAGTATCCTCCCTTACCTATTGGTTAACACAAATAAGCAAAGACATGAGTACGAGGTGAGTTGAAGCTGAGAGCACCTCCTACAGCATACATATAGAGAATGAAAAAGAAAGGAATGACTGTCCTAACTTCAAGAGAAGAAGAAATGAAGAAGAACCACAAAAAAGGCTTAGTTTCTCACCTAGGATTGGCCTTCTAGCTCCCTCTTCACCAACACCAACAAGCAAGGAGCAAAGCAGAGAAAGAAGTTCCCTCTCTTTTTCTCCAACTTCTGTCGCACAAAGATGAGGGGATGAACAGTGGGTTTTATGTACCAAAAGAAAACCCTGAAAGCACTAGAAAAGGATAAAAAATATATCAATTTCATTTCACAATCATTCAAAACAAGTTAACAAAATCTGAACAAAGTATAATAAACAGCAAGAAAATGTGCCCAAAGAACAGACCAAAACCACAGAAACAATGGAGCATAAGATCCCATTCAGCATTAAAGTAGAATGGTAGAGACTTCATAGAATATATAACTGAGAATACATGAAGATGAAAGCGTGAAAATGAACTCAACAACCTAACCAGAAAACCATGTGTATCAAAGCATTAAAACGAAACTAACCCAGATTAGGGATTACCCTAGGTCATCATCATACATTACTTCTATCAAATGAATCAATACACATCTAAACTAGGGAAATGGTTGGCAGCAAGGTCACCCTAAATAACAAAAAACTGGCACCTAGAATCTAAACCCATTTGGCATCAAAGTAGAAAGGTAGAGACATCACAGAAATCATAGACTTGCAACAAATTGACGAAGCTGAAAGCGTGAAAATGAACTCAACAACAAACCATAAAGGCATGTGTATAAAAGCATTAAAAGAAATGTACTTGCTTACCCAGATGACTACACACAAGGAAACCACGACAGCGGCGTCAACGTCACCTCCTACATCCAGATGGGACACAATGCAAAATGAATAACGAAGAAGGGGTTTTGGGCTATTCGAAGTTGGGTTTCAACGGAAGAAAGGTGTGGAAGATGATGGTGGTGTCGATTAGGGCAGAGGGTGTCGATTAGGGCACGGGCTTATGGACGGCAACTAATGAAATGAACTTATAATTTAAAATATAAAAGCCAAAAAGGTTGCATAAAAAGAAGACGGTTTTTTAAAAAACCCGTCCTGGAAACCATGCCATACTACGACGGTCATATAAAAACCGTCATTGTTATCGTGTAAATAGCCTCATAATTACAAAAATGCCACCGCGTAGGATACAAAGACGGTTAACTAATAATCATCGTCATTACTGTGACATGGAATCGCTTTTTTCTAGTAGTGTATATTTGGGTCATTTATATATTTAGATCAAAATCGAATCAAATCGATCAAAATCGTTCATGTTCGGCTTGAGTCACAAGTTTAAATTTACAAATCTGTTAATTTGATCCGTAAATTCTTAATAATAATATAAATTATATATATATTAAAATTAAAAAAAATAATTTGACAATAAAAAAATGTAGTATTATAAATGTTTAAGATTGCATTAAAAAAGAGGATAGAATATTTTTTAATATTACATTAAAAAATAATATAGAATATTATTAAGATTATATTACATAATATAATAGAATACCTTTAAGATTGCATTGGATAATATGATAGAATATATTTAGGATTGCATTCAAAAATTGGTTAAAATCATATCTTTAAATTAGTATACATAGAAACATATTTTGGTTTTCATGTATGCATTCTATTCCAAATAATATTAGAGTATTAGAGAGTTTATGTTTGTATCATTGAGAGAATTGTTATGAAATCATATAGAAGCGTTTGACAAGTCTGATTCTTCAACTCTTCATCAGGATTTAAAGGTACTCATTTGCTTAAGGAATAGAAGCGTAAATGTAACTATTTTATTATATTCTTCTTCTTGACTTTGGAAAAGGTTGTAGCTGGAAAACTAAGATACCAGTTTTGTTTCTGTTCTTGATGAATTGAGACATGCGACTTATGACTGAGAAACTAGGATAATAGTCTGATTGGATAACAAGGATATCAATCTGTCTCCATTCATGGTGAATTGAGACTAGAGCTTTTTGCTGGAAAACAAGGATACTAGCTGAGATAATTGTTGTGTAAGGGTAGACTAGAAAACTAGGATACTAGGAACTCTTATATACAAAATTATTGGATTGATTATCCAATTTCGACGTCGTGGTTTTTTACCCAATTGGATTTTCCAAGTTAAAATTGATTGTTTTCTTTATCTTTGATATCCATATTATTGCTTTGAGTTTGATTTTAAATTGTTAATTATTTTATAAAACTCAATTCACCCCCCTTGAGTTCATCTGGAACCAACACAATATTCATATGTTATAAAAGTTTTAATTTATAATTAAAAAAGTTCACTCGATTGCTTCCAAAAATTGGATCAAATGAAATAATTTTCAATATTAAAAAAGTTCTTAATTGACTTAAATTGACCATTCACAGTTTTATATAAATAAATCATGCCACTCACCTAACTGTTTAAGACCTTGTATTTTAGACATTTGAGTTATATTCCCTAAGTAGCTGAAATCAAAATAATGAAAAATAAATTGAGTTGTGTATTTTAGACATTTGTATTATTTTTAAATTTTTAGAGTTATTTGGTTTAACTTTAAATACTACTAATATTGGGTCTCCAAGTTTTGAAATTGCAAGTGTTGGAACTTCTTAATGTATTACTTTTAGGTATATTGTAATTTGTTTCACTTTTTTTTTCATATTTTGTTTAAGATGTTTATAATATTAATGAAACATATTTTGTTTTTTTGTTTCTTTCAGCAAATCTGGTTGCAACAAAATTGATTATAACAAAACTTGGTTTGTAAGAAACAGTTGTGACTTAGACTATTACAGTAAATCTTGTTAAAAAATATTTTGTTTTAATTTATATTATAAGTCTATTTTAGAATATTATGTTGGTATTAAATGAATCAATTTTACTACTTTCATACATTTGATAATATTGTGTTAATTGTATGAGATATTTGAAAAAATCGTGATATAAAATAGTACTTCTAAAAAAAATTAAATGGGTAACCTGATGATCTGAACCGAATCATTCATGAACGGATTGGGTTAGATTTCAATTTTTTTATTTTAAAAATCTAACCAAACCGATCAAATTTGATTGGATTGTGTCCTAAATTTGGTCAAAATTGATCCGAACCGATCTGCGAACACCCAATTGAAAATAAAATGTTTATAAAAAAGTGGACAGCAAATAAGATTTTTCTTATAAAAGTTTTAGATATTAATCATATTAAGTAAATAAAGAAATAAATTTGTGTAAAAAGAAGAAATAAATTATAAAATATTAGAAAACGTGAAAACTAAAAAATAGTTCTTAGCAATAATTTTTACAGTATTCTATTTTCTTTGTTATAACCAAGATGTATTTGGGACTTATATAATTTTTTTGAGATAAAACATATAATTCTTAGCAACAATAATAATTTTTTTTTAAATTTTTTGTTTCACACTTAACAAATTCTCCTTCAAGATATAATAATGAGATATTCTCATAACTTTTTTTTAGAACTTTCCGATTCAATCTATTTTAACACTGCTATCTCTAGCCCATTTTATATTAAGATTTTTATTTAAAACTAGGATTTTTATATGTAAAAAAATACTTTAATTATTAGATCAAAATTAATTATTACAAAATTTATTATATAAACTTATATGTGTATTGAATAAACATTAAAAATTTTAGTAGTATATGTAGTGACATTAATTATTTGTTAGCATAATTGGCCTATTAACTTAGTTGATTAAAGGTTTATGATAATAACGTGATGGTCGAGGATTCAAGATTTTTTTTTCTAGCAACCCATCTGAATCACGATTCCATTATGGTGTTGAAATCACCTCACAACGGAATCACAACTCCATTATGGGGAAAATTTACAACATAACGAAATCACGATTCTATTGTAATACAAAAATTATAAGACAACAAAATCATGATTCTATTAGGCTATAATTTTCGAGCAAACAATTTTTTATTTTAAAAAAATAGTTTTCTCTCTCTTAATTTTGTAGGTTAATGGATTGAGATACTTTTATATCTAATGAGGTTATGATGCCAATTGGATAGAGAAATATGAATGATGGGAGCCAAGATTTTGTTTACCAATCTGACCTTGTATATGGAGTTGAGCCTAATGATACTAGTTTGGGAACAATAATGATGAAAACGTGGATGGTGATAACATTGATATACAATAACAACCTAATTATCCCGACTTTTCTAGTTAGTTCATGACAAATGAGATATATTTCATGACTTTTATATGTTTATGTGTGCTTGTCGCAACGTGTCTGGTCACGACAGGACAACGATAAAAAAAAGATCAAGAAAGAGTTTTCCTAAAAAAGGAAAACTTAAGGGAGTCACTACCAATGTTTATTTAAGAAAAACGTCGAAAAAATCAAAAAATAAAGAACAATTTATGATTTGAGAGAGAAAGAGTTCAGGAGTCGTTTATACACGGGGAAGGTGTTAGCACTTCATACGTTCGTCATGAAGACGACAACCTTTAATCGAGTGTGCTAAAAATAAAGTGACTTTTCAATTATTTGTCTTTCTTTAAGAGCATGACTTATGCTTGTTTTATATTTGTTTATTCAGAAAAGAAAATCAAATTTTTATTTTTAGAAAAGAAAGGATTTTATATACATACATACATACATATATACGTAGATACATATATATATATATATATATATATATATATATATATATATTATTTTTTAGGTCAACAATATCCCCAAGTGCAATGAGAAAATTAACTTACATAGTTCTTTCTTAGAAAATAGCTTGTATTGGGTTGATTTTATCTTTTTGAAAGATTTATTTTAATTGCGTGAAAAAGAGTCGTTAAGGCGTTGGACCTTGAAACGACGTTGAATTTTAAGAAAAAGCGGAGAAAATCGCTTAAGATATTGGACCTTGAAACAATCTTGAGTAATGTATAATTTTTTGGAGAAAAAGGAGACTTGAGTGATCTTTTATGTGAGTATTTTTAGCTTTTTAAAAAAAAGATTTTGGATTTGCAGTAAACTTTGTAAAGTCAAGCAAGTTGGGGACCCAGCATGACATTCGCAAAATCTATCCACACATTATTGAAACATCACTAAGCGGCACACGTTGGCGGTGCGGGGAGGATTAAGGAGCCTCAATGGAAGAGGCATGGCCCCCTTGATGCCACCGGCACGGGGTTCTGGCTGTGCGAGGTCGGTGTGGCAAGGGCAAGGGCGAGGGCGATAGTGGTGGTGCACGGTGGTGAGATGAAACCAAAGAAAAAAGAGAGAAGATAGGGAAGGAAGAAAGGAGAGGGAAAGAAAGGGAAGGAATGAGGGGTTACTTTAGAGACCCCTCTCCTTTCTCTGACAGCGATACCAAATAGTATTGCTGGATTGGTTAGTTTCCCCCTCCAAGATCCATGCCTTGTTTGTTCCATTAATGCTCAAACTCCTTTCCTTTTATATTGTTGCTATCTAACCTAATGGGTTCTCAAAGAGCCCATTAGGTCCCTTTTTCTCTTTTTTTTATTGTTATCTTTTTTTTTTTTTACTTTGAAATTAACTATTATTTTTTTTTTGTGTGGATCCAGACAAAATTAGGGTATGACAATACTTTATGAAACCTTGTGCTTTGTTACTGAATAATTTTTCTAATTCTTTTAGATTTGTCAAGAGCATGATGATTTTTTAATTTGGGCTCGAAATGTGGAAAAAGAGCACAAGTTTACTATTGTGATGCAAAAGTCAGAAGCAAGTAAAATAATGTTATATTAACTTAACAATCAGGGTAATTTTTTGATCATCTATAAGATGTGGACCCATGTTACACACCTCCCTACTTTTTTATTTTATTTTACAAAAATACCCTTAAAGGAACTATCCATTATGGGACTATGTATAATACATCAAGAAAACATATTTCCATTATATATTAATGAGGAATGCTAGTGACACTTTCTCTTATACTTTCTTTTGGATATTTTCTCTTTGATTGGTTAAAATTTATTAAAAATCACTAATTTTGATAAGTTTTGTTTCTTAATTAATGTTTCTCTCTCCTTATTTATATTAAATAAGAAACAAAATCTACAAAAATTGATGATTTTCAATAAATTCTAACCAATAAAAAAAAGTATCTAAAAGAGAGGTATCAATAACATTCCTCATATATTAATAATGCAAAGTCACTTCCCTATTCTAATTATAAACAATGAAAACGTATTTCAATTATGTATTGTACAACGAAAATATATACATAACTTTAAAGTATTTTTATTTTTTTTATTATAAAAAAGAACAAATTACAATGATTTCTCCTAAGTTTTATCATAATTACACATGCACTTTCTTCTTTTTCTCACCCTATAGAAAATCTTCTAACTTTATTATTCTCATTACATTGGCAACCCTCTTCCCCTAAAAAGAGTTAATTCCATGTGTTTTTTAAGAGATTATCCCCTAAATGTTCCCATCTTCTTCGTTAAGTTTGCCTCTTATTCATCAAACTCTGTCTCTTCCAAAAGCAACAGATCAACACTTTCAAAATCTCAAATATTTTCATAATAAATAAATAAACAAATGATCATCAGAAAAATCACAATGCTTCTGTTTTACAATGAAAGAACAAGCAAAACCAAAATCCCACCCACAACTATCAACCAAGAATTTCAAAACAAAAGAAGTTTATGACAAATAAATAAGAAATCAACATAAGCTTAAAATTTTTGCTTATGGATCCCTTCATTTTGTCCCGGCAGCCGTGAACTTTGTAAGGCACACCACACAATTGAGCCATTTCCTTTTGTCCCCGCAACGCTCCGAATAAATTAATATTAATGTAATTTAATTTTATGTTCTTGGGAGCAACAGGTAAAGTTATGGGATTGGGAAAGCATCACATGCATATTAATAATTTAAATTAAAGAGATTTTAAAAAATATTTAAATAAATATTTTGTAATAGTTATAATCATTTATTAAATAAAATTTACTAACTGCAGTAACGATTTTTTATATTATAATTCAATTATTGATTGTCATATAATTATAAATTGATAAACCAATAAGATGATATGAATCTGAAAAAACAAAAGTAATTTGAAGTATAGCCAAGTTTCCTATTTTTTTATTATTAACATTTTGTGAACTAAATATATACTTGAGAAAAAGATCAACCATTTTGGACAAGCCCTAAAAAGAACAAAAAAACATACAGTCAGATATACAACCTAAAAAAGGTATACATGCATCTTAGGATTAGATAAACCATATCTAGTACTGATCAGCACAATTATTTTCCGGTTGTTGGAGTAGTCTTTAACAACAGAAAGAAGATATATTATTGATTAAATTTTATTGAGTTTGACTCGGTCATTATTTTATCGAAATTTTTTTGTTAATTTGTTTAATTTTGTTAATGAGAGAATTCAAACCCGCACCTATCCCTTCCTTCTTTCTTATTTTACAACAAAGCCAATCTTGTATTTTCTTGACTCAGTGATCATTTATCAAAAAATAGCTATCAAATGATTAAACAACATGGAGCAATTTAAGGCAACACATCAATTTGTGTGATTGGGATACTATCACGAGAAGAAAAATACAATGATAGAATGACAAACAATCATGGAGCTAGATATTGTGGAATCAGAGGTAGGAGGTGCAACTGGTGATGCTCAGTAGTGTACTACACTATACTATATACCATTTAATGCAGAGTTTCCTGGGATAGTTTCTGTCATTCCAAATGGCATTGATCACAAACTCCATACAACCAGATTCTTGTACTTTTATGGGGGATCCATCATTCCACTTCAAAAACTGTTTTCTCTGACAGCAACTTAGGTGAAGGAACCATCATATAGGTGTCAGACATAGGTAGTATCCTCTAAGAACAATAACTAAACTGGATTTGGAAAGTGGCAATGTAACCAATTGGAAAACACTTCTAGTCTTGTATCCAATTGCAACAAGAAGATACTATTGGCCATGGTTCTCATATACAGCTTCAGTAGTTGCTCTATAATAACTACCTCTAAACGAAATACAATATGATTCACAATCGGTCATTATTAATGATGAAAGTAGTAGAATTAACTTGAAATCGAAAAAAGATTATTAAATTTTGCAAAATAATGCATAAACAAGACAGTATTTTAAGAGACCACAAGACTATATATATCACATACTAATTCCATTCATATAAAAAGAGAAATACATTCATCAGATTCAAGAAAAAAAGAACATACAGCTTGAAAATACAACTGTAAGAACTTGCCTTAAATTTCACTGATTCACCAGATTCATACTAAAAAAACGAATATGTCCCGCATAACTGTAAAATAATAAATATAATATAAAAGTGATCTAATGTTACTAAATATTATCTTTCTAGTATCTAGAGAAACCCAGACAATTATCACAATGCTTTGAAGAAGTTAACCGGTTTAATTAATTTTTCGACGCTTCAGTTGCTGCAAAGTGAAATATATAGCAACTTCAATATATATAACTTGCTTGTAATTGAAGTTGTTGAAGACTTAGGACCTATTTCGATATAGTTAGAAGTGTTTTTTAGATCTTTTTTAGTAAAAATATAACACGTTTTTAGTATAGAAATTTTCAAAAGTATTTTGAACTCTTAACTGTGTTCACCTTGAACTTTACAGGCTTCTTGTGGGTGTGAAGGCTCAAGTTTGCTTCCAACATTAGATTTTCGCATTCGGTAGACCTTCCCATACCTTAACACTTCTGGTGGTGACTCATACTTCAAAAGTAGGTTATCATTATTCCTCCTTGAACAACCTTTGCTTGCTTCCAAATGACCAACCGGTAATTCTATCACTATCCCTGTCACCGGTATCCATTTTGAGAACCCTTCATTTTCACATTCTTCAATTGACTTGCAATATGATTGCTCTTGCACAATCTCTATCTCTCCTTTACTTCTCTTCTTATTCTTATTCTTATTCTTCGTCATCTTCTTGTTTCTCTTCTTCTTCTTCTTTTGTTGTTTTGTCTCAACGCTTTCCCTCAGTAGGTACCTCCCGTCCTTGGCCAAAACAATCTCTCCATCTTCGCGGAGCTTCCTCAGCTGAAATCCCAGAATGCTCCGGTGGGCCCAGGGCAAACCACTATACTCCCGTTCAATGAACTCCGATATGGCGGCCTCCTCCGTCATCGTCGAGCAGCCTTCTTCCTCCTTACGCGCTGATGATATTGCCCTGCGTATCATCAGCGCGTAAGGAGGGTGTGTCGGAGTGAGGAAGTCGTGGCCGCGGAAAAGCCCCTGAAGGCGACGTTCGATGACGACGTTCGATGACGACGACCGAGGAATCCACGCAGAGGGAAGGATGTTTAGAAATGATGGAGGCTTTGAGCTTGGCAAGGATGCGCCTTCTTCTGGAATCATTGTCATCATCTTCGCCGTTGATGGAAGCGTTTGGAGGTGGATTTGGTTGAGGATGACGCTCACGTTCCCGGTCCTTTCTCATGGGTGCGTGCTGTGCAATTTGTGAGTATAGAATAAGAAACTGAAGAGTTTACGTGCTTTGTTTTAACTTCCACGTTTGGGTGTTTCCCTCCCAAAATTTAACCACTATTTCACTACTTCAAATAGGCATGATAAAAAATAAATAAATAAATAAATTCAAATAGGTACTAACTGGGGAATTTGATTGATTGATTGTGCCTTATTTGTAGCCCATTTAATGTTATTATTAGTGCTTGTATCTATATTAATACTATTAGTCTATATTTATAACTATTAATAAAATAATTACTTTTTGTTTTATGTACATATTTTTAATTTTTAAATTATACTTTAATATATATAATTGGTTCTATTTTTTTCATAAAACTTCAATATATTTTTAAATAAAGATAGAGACATGAAGGACATCTCTTTCAACTAGTTATTAATAAAAGAAATATTTATTTTTAGTATCCGATCCACAAATTTTAGATAACTTTATATATCCTTTATTAGTTTTTAAACTTTTATTAAACTCTCCTAATAACTACCTATTGCTCACATGTTGTCGGTTACTATTTTTTTACTTCTAAATCTTGTTTTCTTTTTTATTTCTTATTTTAATTTAAAATATATAAAGAGGCATGGTGTGTCTCTCTCCCCTAGTATTATTAAGGTGCTTATCTCACTTTTTATTAATTCTCTGTCCCAAAATGAATGTAGTTTTAGCTTTCTAAATTAATTGATGTTTTTGTTTTTCAATGAAATATTAAAATATTTATCCCGATTTTCGAAGTAATAAAATAATATTGTCTTATAAATTTAATAATACATTTATTGAAATTAAGAGAAAAACAAACATATTTTAGTGAAGTTATTTCCTAATAAATATTAATCTTTTTTGAAATACTTATTTCCATGTTCTATGTGAAAAACGTTAAACATCAACCATTATATTGTGGGAGGGAGGGAGGGACCGAGGGAGTATTATCATTATAGTTAAAGCACATTTTGAGCGTCATGTACTCTTTTTTTATCAAGCTGTTAGATTATTTACCAACAAAAACAGAAGAAATTACATATAAGTGGTAATAATATGGTCCAATTGACTTAAACAAAAGCTAGAGAGGCAAGGCAATGGTGAACCATGTTGCCCTAACTTTTTGTAAACGATAGATAGTATGCCAAGGCACTTGGGGACAACCTTTTGCAATCATCAACCAGGCCGTGGAATAGATATCTACCCCCTACTGCTTATTCTTCCAACACTGGAGCAAATTCAAGCAATCGATCGCCCATCTGAAATAAAAAACTTTTGCGATACTATATTTGACCCACTCCACATATGAAATCTCTACCATACAAAATCACAATTTTCCAAATCAAATTCCAAATACATAGTCGTATTCGTACCTGCTGACAAGGTAGTACAACTGTTCCACACATTTAAATGTATCAACACCTCTTAGGCAACAATACTTCACACGGAATATATTCCGTTGGAATTGGCGGCCTCCCACCGATGTTACGCACTGCAATATTTATAGCTTCAGTTTTTTATACGGAATATCAAAAGCCCCAACCCTAACTTACCACACACAAAGTCTCTCTTTCTTCAAAGCCTGTTGCCTTCGCACCCTGTGTGACGCCGCCGCAAGAGCTCGACCTCCATCAGCGTACCCTTGCACGAGGTTCCAAAGTCTCTCTTCTTGCATTAGAAAGTTTTTTCTCCTCCCATCCCTTTAGCTTCTTCCATACCCGGTCTCGGACAAAGCTAAAAATTTGGTTTTTAGATCTCTTGGGGGAGGCCTAAATACCTCTCATAAAGGATTTGCTTCCAGATTCAGTATATGCAACACCTTGTCAACCACCTCCCAAGAATGTTTGTAGAACAATGCTGGAGTGTCATGAGGCCCAGGGGCCTTGATAGGGTGTCTTTGGGCCAAGCGGATGAATACACCTCTTCTTCTGTGAAGTCTTCATTAAGAAAATCAAACATCTCTAGGGAGACTTTGTTTTTTGATACAGTGGCCACTTCGTGGATATCAGTAGGATTTACAAGCATCTGTTTTTTAAAATTTTGTGGGTCCAAGTCATGTATTTTTTTTATGAAGTATTGATAAAATATAAAGAAGTAGAGTTAGTTTTGAACCTTAGGTTAGTAGGGGTTATTTATTTTAAAATAAATAACAATAATAAAGATTATATTATTGATCATATAGTGTGTTCAAATACTTAAAAATAGTAGTGGCAAAATCTAAAAATTTAGAGTCCCTTAAGGGTGATTTTTAGTTGCAAGTTTCAATTTTTGTTTTTTAAACTACAACTAGTTTTTAGCTAAGTTTCAAAAATTTTAGAATCTCATTTTTAAAATTAATTTTAGTTTTTTCTTCTTCTTTATTTTATAATTTAAAGGTTAACTCATTTTAAAAGTTTCAATCCCATTAAAATTAGTTTAGAAGTGTATTTTTAACTAGAATACAAATCTTTCCTCTCTTCGCTGAATACCCTTTCCATTGGCTTAGGCTAATTTCTTTTACAAGAATAAAATAAAAGAAAACAAATTGCATTCTCTGACAAGAAAAAAAAAATGGAATTCATTTATAATTTTTTATAACCAAGGTATTTTTTTTCTTTTGAATTGGTTGGTGCAACAAATTTTTGAAGAGTTAAATTTTTTTATTGGATGAATATAATTTTTGCTTTGTAGTGGAAATGAAGGTTTATGATAATTATCTTTTGAAGGTGTGCTATGAACATTCCCTCTAATGCACTTCTTCAAATACACTTTCTAATTGGTTAAAATCAATTGAAAATCACAAAATCAGGAGAGAAAATCATTAAATATGATATAAAATTTGCACAATTTTTTATCATTTTCAATAAATTTCATTCAATAATAGAGAGTGTACTCAAAAGAGTGTATTATTAACATTTCTATTATTTCTAATGATTCATTTCCTTATAAAAAGCCTTATATTTCAATTCATTTAAGTTTTGTGGTGCTCACTTTTTCATTAATGACCGATTATGAAAGTGGAGTGTCGGGGAAGACCTGCACATTGTATACACAGTGCAATCTAGTTTTTTGGCTATAAGCAAGATAGTGCATGTGTTGGAACTTTGAATCCAAAGGTGATTATTGAAGACCTGTATATAACTTACAGGTTGAAATAAAGATCACATTATGTGATAGCTTATATCATTTGTTGGATTGATGCACATTCTCGTATGCTTCTTTTCTATCAAAGTTATGCAAAATTTTAGGCTGATGAGTGTCATTCTAAAATGTTGGTACTTTACCCAATTTTGGATAAATCATCACTTTAGATTGTTTAGATGTTTGTAGAGCCTCTAAGTGTTCAAGTAAATAGGACACTAAGGGTTCACCTGTGTGCAATTTCATATTATAATGGCCATTTCCATAGAGTATTTATCATTTAACTATTTATGCAATTGAACTATTATATAGGACCTAGCTTCTTAAACGTCAATAATAAGAGCTTAAAGAGAATGACCGAACTCCATTACTATTAAAAGTAATCTTGAACATTTTTAATTTATCTATTTAAACAAGTTTAGTATGCTCAGAAGATAGAACTTGGACATTTTGATGCAAATAGTTTGCTAAAGACAAAAACAAGAACACTCCATACCCCTTCCCTTTGTCTTCTTTAATTTCTAACTATGTTTGTATGTACTATTCTAGTTAGTTTTGTCGTAAGAATTTTTTGTTCTATTATTTTACCTATAAAATAAAGTTAGTGAACGAAAAGAAAGTCTTGATTCTTGAAAAGAAAATAAAGTTTTTTCAAGAATTAAATTGCAATCTAGCATAATATCTTTCTCAAGCATAATGATAAAAAAAAAATAAGAAAAGATGTAACATTAATTGGAATGTAGCGTAGCATCAATAATCTTTCTCTTTCAAGTAAACCAACCATAAATTCTATTAAAATACATATAATTAAAACAATTCATGAATATCTTAATTTGGAAAAAAGATTAAATAAAATATAAGTGACTCATTTTTTACAATAGAAGTTTTTGCTTCTACGTTCAACAATAATAACACAGGTACATTAATTTTTTTTGTCTAGGACGGTTTTTTGCCCAAACAAGTCAGAAAAAAAATGCTAATAGACATTAAGAGAGAAAGTAATAGAAGAAAGAGAAATGTCAACATAATATTAATATGATATAATGTGATAAATAATCATTAAAATAATATTGAATATCTATGGTGTATTTAAATTCTTGAAGTAATTTAAATATATTATTCTTTTTATTTTATAAGCTAAGGTAAGGAATTGATAAAAATTTACTACAAAGTTATAGTGAAATTTTAGCCTATTTTGTTGTGGAAAATAGGAACCACAACCCATATGATGAGGAGCTGAATTAGATCCCTAGGAGTAGATGGAGTGAAGAGCCAAAACAAAGACACTAGCTTGTTGAATTCCAAAGCCATAAATGCCATGATGTGTGCTTTATCTAAGACGAATTCACAAGGTTCACACCTTTAAAAGTGTCAAAGCAAATGTCAAACACTCTTGCTTTAATGTTTAATGTATGAGGCATTAAGGTGACATAACAAACTCAATTTACTTACTAGCCACTTGGAGATATTTAGTATGGAGAAAGATTTTAGTTTTCACTTACATACTATTATATCCTCCTTTTAACATGTTTCATTTATTTCACCATTGTCTAGGCACTTGTTTAAGTCCATATAAGGTCTTCTTTAACTTATACACATGGTTTGGATGTGTATTATCCTTAAAACCAGAAGGTTAAGATATACATAGCTCCTCCTCTATATAACCATTTAAGAAGCACTACTACAAAAAATTAAGGCTTTTAAACATCAATTATATTAGGCTTTCAACATTAATTTTGGACTGATTTTGAAACGATTGTTATTGAAAGTCCAACACTTCAACATCAATTTTTAAAATGATGTGAAAAATCACTTTCTACACACCAATGTAAAAAGTGCATCAAAAGTGTACTTTTACTTAGATTTATATATTGATTCTAGATAAAATCAATGTAAAAAGTACATTGATTCTGTAAATAATCGATGTTGTATGGACAAAAAAAGCAGTTGAATTTGAGGTAAGGAAGAACCGAAATTTAGTTGAAAAGATGGAAGCTGTTCTAAGGAGTCTTTCTACTGTCTACAATAATATTGTGACTGTAATATATCAAATTGGTTGAAAATATATATTGGCTAGTATATGTCCTATCTAAAGCACAAAAAGCTTGTTTCAATGGATCAATATTTAAAATGCAAGGGAATTGAATTGATACAATTTACTCTTCTTCGTTTCCAATATTTTTTTTTGGATAGTAATTTTAATAAAATTAGAATTTTATTTTTCAGTGCAATAAGGGTACATACAACTAAACCAGTTTGAACCCAACTCATACAATTTTTTCAACGATGCACTCTCTTTTTTACTTTCTACTAATGGCTCAATTTTTGTAAATTTTATTCTAATAATTTCCTTATAGTTCAATGAAAATAAAAAACATTCAGAATTTAAATTTTGGAAGTCAACTTTTTTATACACCACGAAAATATTTTTCAAAGTGCTATAAATGGTTGTGATCAATTTGGAAGTCAACCTTTTTAGAATTTAAAAGTGGAGTTCAATTTCATCATATACTTCCCCACTCTGCATGATTTGATATTAGGGTTGGTAAACTGAGTTAGTCTACCAAAAATGAGCCGGTTGACCCTAGTCCACCAAAAACATGGGCTAGATCGGGTTGACTCACTTTTGTAAAGTGGACTGAAAATGCTAGTCCGTCCCACTTTAAGGTTGATTGGTAGGCCAGCGAACTAGCTCACCTAAAAAATTAAAAATAATTAAAAAGACAATTTTTTTTTAAAAAAAATAGGATGCAATTAAGTAGAGCTCGTTACAGGCATGAGGTTAAATATTATCCTATAAGCCATCTTTTAGGTGACAATTGGATCAACATCAACAGCATCTTTAACCCAAATTAATTGGGGTCGGTAGTAGATAAACCAAATGATAGATCTTAAATAAGACAAAGAAAGGGAGATCGAAAGAAAAAGGGAAAATAAGACGAAAGAAAAGAAAAATAAGCTAAAATAAAAGAAGGGTGAAAGAAGGAGGGGAAAATGAAGAGGAAAAGACCTAAAAAAGGAATGACTGGAACATAGATCATCTTCATTTTGTTACCATTAGTATTTCTATGTTCTAATTCTACGCACAAATCTTCTATTTAGATCATCAGAAACGTCCTCCAAATCCACCTCATTTTTATCGTCATCCCCATTAAAAAGTTTTTTAAAGTAGTTCATCCATCTTTCACTTACATCTTCATCTCTAACCAAAATTTTTTGAGTTTCATCTTTGATACATCTAACTTGGGTGAGGTCTTTACTCTTCTATCCCTCATTTTAGCAAGTTTGTAAATACCTTTTTCACCATCCTTGCTCCCAAGGTTTTTATTCAAATCGTCAAAAACCTTTCCCCTAGCTTCCTGCACTGCTTTCTTTGCCTTTTTTCTCACTTCTCTAAACTTTTGCAAGTTTTCATCATTGGGACCCTTATGCAAAAATAGGACAACAATGAGCTATTGCTTTAATAGCATTACTACTTATTCTCTCACATCCAAGCATCCAGGCATCCAACATATATTGGTAGCCAAGCCTTTTATTTCACTTAAAAAGTAGAAAATAGTCGATGGTAACAGACAACACTTCATATTGATTAATGATAAACCAGTAAAGAGAAAGTTTTGCAAGAGCAATGGAAGCCTTATAAATTCTACTCATTCAACCTATAAGTTACTACCGTGATGATTCTAGTAGCAGTAGCACATTTATAAAAGATTTCATAGCAAGTTCAGCTTTTACAAATTTAAAAGGAACAAATAGTAAGATGCCAAAGAAGTCCCTCATGTCCTGTTCTATGTCCACCAGGAAAATATGTCTTCAACACATAATTAAAAGTTGCCCTTTAACTTATACGAAAATGATAAAATATAACTGAGAAATAGAAATAATGATATATGATATCGCATTCCTTATCAATTTATTTTATGTTAAAATAATGAAGTATACCCAATAATGTTGTGGTTCCCCCTGGGTCCCATTTTACCAAAAGAGAGGTAAAAAAATATGAAGCAGCTGGAGACTGCAATCTGAGAGTTGTGATTCTGAAAGGCACTATCAAATTGTAATTTATATATTTTCTACTATCCAAGTTGAAGGCTTTTAAGTAACTCATGCCGAGCCACAATCACTGAGAGAGTTGCATCAGTAATCTTCCTGCAATAGTCACTACTCAATGGATGCAATTATTATCCTATAATTAGGATAATTATAAAAAAAAAAGTAGGATGCAATTATCCTTCCCTTTCTAGTTTCCAAACAATTTACAAGTCAAATAAATTGGATGTGAATGATGATAAGTGTGAGAAAGGGACACCAAAGGAAAAAAAAAAAGGCATGCATGGACACGGTGGAGAAAGGATTACAAAGGAATAAAATAAACAGCAATAGATTGAAGTAGTAACTGAGTAACAAACAAAAGGTACCTAGTGGTGGTGGTTATTGGAGGATTGGCGGTGATCTTCTTTTTGGGACGCAGATCCAAAATAAAGACACTGACAGTGCGGGGACATAGACTGCGGACGGACACGCTGGCAGTGCAGGTGTGGGACAGCAGGAGCGGGATCTCTCTCTTTGCAACTGGCCGTGTCTTTGTGAAGTGCGGCAATGGCGGATGACAACAGACGAACGACGATAGCCACTCTCTCTCAGACTCTCTCTGCCTCTCACGAGTCACTTCACTTTTCTCCGCCTCTCTTTCTTACTCTCAACCACTCACTTAGTCACTTTGTAAATATCTATTGAATATTTATATTTTTTATTGTTGGATTGGCGGTCCGGTGGACTGGCTCCGTCTTAGCCTGCATTTTTTTCGGTCAGGCTGATTCAGTCCGTTTTAGTTCAGTGGTTAACAATGTCAACTAAATTCACTTTTTTCCTGAACTAAACGGATTAGTCAACCACATCAGACCCGTTTTATCAACCCTATTTGATATCAAATATTTTATGAAGTTTTGCAACAACTTTCATGGAAGACTTCAATTTTAGAAAGCTTGCCAAGTTGATGGATAGTGACGGATCTGAAAATATAATGTTGTATGTGAAATATGGTACTCGAGAACAAACGTACATTTTTATTTTTACATAATTAATTAAATAGAATAATTATACTTTTCGTCTTCTTATTATCGTTAAAATTTGATTTTGGCCTCTTAAATTTTTTGTGAAATTTACCATCTTTACTATTTTAAATTGTGTGATTTTAGTTTGTCTATTATCTTTAACTTAACGTTTAACATTGAAAAAAAATATTGATGTAACAATGCATGATAGTGTCAGGTCAACATTTCATTAAACATTAGATGTCAAGTTAACAAGTTGATAAAAATTGCACAATTAAAATTGTAGAAAACCAAATTCATGCAAAAAAAAAAACAATAAAAAGACCAAAATTAATTTTTGACAATAATAGAAGACTAAATGTAAGATTATTAAATAAATAAATTTTATTATAATTAAATTTTATGATACATAACACATCTGTGAGGAGTTGTTCGGATATCAAGTCTTAAATAAAGAACCTTTTGAATTAAGTAGTGTTTTTCAATGTTGTTCTTCTCATACCTTGTACATAATTCTATGTATGAAAAAATTGAGTTGATGCATTATATGGGGTAGAATTGATGCATGAAAAAAATCATTTTTTGGAGTAATAAAAATTAAATTTAAAATTTAAAAGAATAGTAAAAATTAAATAGATATGTTTTAAAATTTAAATAATGATTGTCGTTATTCACAAATCAAAATCTTTGTTATCAATAAATAACATTTTCAGCTGATTTTGAATGGTAGACAAAATCAAATTGCTTCAATTTTGAAAATTAAGATATCAAATTAATTTTTTTTTATTAAAAGTGAGATAAAATTGAACAAGATAAATAAATAGTAAAATTAAATAAACAATTAATCCATTTCGTTAGAGTTTTAAACCCTTTTGTTTGTTTAACAACAAAACAATTTTGAGTTGATTTTGATCATTTATCAACTAGTGTGACATTAATTTATATTAGGAATTAAAATAAAAATCAGAAAAAGTTAAAAAAATATATTAAAGTCTTCTTTGTTTTAATAATAATGATGATGAATTCATTTGAACAGCTTTGAATAAAAGAGCATATATATATATATATATATATATATATATATATATATATATACTTTTGTATGAATATGCACACACACATTTTTTATTTTTACATAATTATTTAAATAAAATTATTTTACTTTTGGAATCCTATTATTATTAATATTTAATTTTGGTCTCTTTAATTTTTTTGCGTAAATTTAGCTTTTTTATTATTTTAATGATGTAATTTTAGTTCATACGTTAACTTTAACTTAACGTAGTAAATAGAAATTTTGATGTGACATAAGTTATCATTTTATTAAAAATGTCAAAGTTAAAAAGTTGACAAATTGCACAATTAAACAGGATCAACTTCATGAAAAAAATACAAGGAGTCCAAAATTATTTTTTGACAATAATAGGAGACTAAAAGTAAGTCTACTAAATAAATAAATTTCGTTATATAAATTATATTATAATTTTAATTTTTTGATGCATAAATATTTTGCATAAAAAATTATACATAAATATTTAAATATAAAAAAGTTATTGGATTAATAATGAATAATCTAAATTATAATATCAGATTATTTAAATTTATATTTAAAAATAAAAATAACAGATGATGATATGAAAGAAATAATATTATCAAAATGTTCAAGCCAACAAACAACAAATAAAATTTGTTGGGCAGTGCTACGCACATCCTGTGAGTGAGTTTACTCTCATATGATACAACTAAGAATTTGAAATATCATTTCTTTAGGGTGCAAAAACTCCATAAAATTTTGGAATGTATAAAAATAAATGATCGATCAAATTAGAGCACTTTTAAAAACTTATTATTAAAATGGCATGAGTTTGTATTGACCATTCACTAGGTCAACTTGCCAAGTTACAAGCAAATGCCATGTCACTCAATAATTAATGGCACAATCCAATAAGTGCACGTTTAGCTTGAATTCAGAAATGTTGTATGTGCGTTTCAAATCCAAATCCTAACGGATAAAAACAAAATAAAAGCAAAAACTTAATTCATGATACTTTGGCAAAATTATTTTTGTCTCAAAAGTAATTTTCTCCTGAAAATCAAATATATGCTAAAAATAATATACATTGTAGAACTTGCATAAGTAATGATAAATCCTCATAGTAGTAATCATAGATTAAAAAAATAGTTAAAAATTGTCACATGTCATTTCCTCATAAAACTCAGCAACAAGGTGTAAGAAAAAAAGTTTAAAATAGTCACATGTCATTTTCCCATAGAATTTATGCCAAATTGCATTTTTTGTTTCCATTTAATTTGTGGTCCTAGATTTTGATTCTTTTTTTTTTTTTCAATTTTAGTCTTTACATTTTAGAAATACCCAATTTTAGTATGATCCTCAATGTTTTATACTTCTATTTTTTAATTTCTACATTTTACTAATACTTAAATCATTATTTGCTTATATCTAAATGAATATGTTATATTTAGGTTTAATTAGACTTAAATAAAAGAAATAAAAAATGCGAAGTTAAAAATTAAAGTAAAATTACAGATTTTCTAAAATGTAAAAAAAAAAAAGAACCGTGAATAAGAATTAAAAAGACCAAATTTAATGTTTAGCTAACTATTTATTAGCAAAGGAAAGTCATGAAGAAGAAAAAAAATCTAAAAGTTGCAACTGTGTCACTTTTCATGGAACTCACTATTAGCACTTGCAAGTCTTAAGAAAATAAAAAAGTATTATTTATTTATTTCAACTTTTTTTGGTTATTTTCTCAGATCTTACCATTGCTAATTGCTTTTTTTAAAATGGTCATTGCTAATTGGAATTGCTAGTTACACAAGAAAGTAACATGTGATGACTTCTAACTTCTTAGTTTCTTTTTACCAATAGCAAGTCTTGTCTCTTAAAAAAAAGTGTTATAGGAAAATGATGCGCGACACTTTTAAAGTTTTTTTTTTTAATGTAAAAGATTATTTTAGTACTTAAATATGTAAATTCATGACAACTGAGTTTTTAAAAGAATGAAAGTTGTGATTTAATCCCTAATATATAAATAGTGCAATAATTTGCATATTAAAATGTTCTTTTTTATATTTAGTTTTTAAAAGTGTTCCAGTTTGATCAATTAACCATATAAAATGTTTTAGAATAAGTGAATAACCATAAAAAAAAAAGTCACATAAATAGCTTGTTTCAAAAAACAATTCAAATTGTAAACCCTCACCTGATATTAGATTTCTGAAAAGCAAAATCAAGATATTTTCAAGCAATTTATACAGTAGTCCAGCCTTTGAAATGGTCCACCCTTGTGCAGTACTGCAACCAACTGCATTATTATATATTTTTTGGAATATATATAAAATTACATTTTTTTATAGAATAAAAAGTTACTTTTAAACCCAAATATATTATTATTATTATTGTATGTTAAAATTTAAACTCCCAGTATATTATTATATGATGAAAAATCCATTGGCTTCTTCCTCTCCACTTCCGCCATACCTCCGGTGATATCCAACATCGTCCCAACCTCCGGGTCTGTTGGAATTTTAAAGGTGGTTGACCCTTCGGAGTGGTGGTTGCGGCATTTCAGAGGTAGCTTAGCCTCTGTAAAATCAAAAAGAAATTTATTTGTTGTTGATATTAACACAGCTGCTAATCAAAATTTGAATATACGTTAATCTATGTAAAGGTAAGAATGAAGAGGACTGTTGATTGTGGTAATGTGCCAGAGCTCCAACCGATTCATTGTGCTGATGACGGTTACCAATGACAATTTGAACATTGAATGTTTTTATTTATTTAAATATTATTCTACAACTCCATAAAAGAAAGGTTACCCGTGAATAATCTAATCCATTGATATGTTTCATCATTATATCTAACGGTGTCTAATACATGATCCATGAGTGACCACTTCAAACATATACTAAAATACTAAAACTAAATGGTCCACGCGTGAACCACATTTTCTTAGGATCCACGGTAGCAATTGACTTCAAGATGACAAATATGTGAGGTCGAGAAATCAATTACTACAAAACTTTTGTCATTTACTAATGTTGCGAAGATTTAGTTAACTTAGTCAAATGACATTGAATACATCAGAAAGGGAAAAAAAGAAACTCATCGACGCTTGTACAAACAAGGTTTAAGCATAGGCCATTCAATTTCCTTCTGCTTAGAAATTTGCTTTTCCTACACACAAGAGTAAGCTTAATCAGTACTTAGCAGTGAGGATCATATACTGTTAATATAAACTAGTATCAGAACCCGTGCATTGCACAGTTTTAAGAAAAACAAGAAAAAAAATACTAAATAAATAAATAAAATGAGTAAAAAAATTTGAAAATATGTCCAGCCTGTGTCGACGGGACTATTGGCTATTGATAATAAATGAGCAAAATCAAATCAAATCACAACCAGCAACATACCTTTTTTGTGAAGTAAAACAAAATAAACATTTTATTTGAGAAGTCCTGCACCGAGTAAATATCAGTTAGCAAAATCCAATTCCATGTTTATTTGTTGTGGTAACGAAATGAACCAATCCACACCTGTTTCACAGAGTTGAAACCTAGCTTGGAAATAGCATTTGAAAACTTTTCAGGGTCTGCTCCTCCGGTATTTGGATCAAACCTGCTCTTTACTTCTGCTATCAAAAGCCAGCCACTGTTCAAAAATTTATACTACGTCAGATCCTAAGTACGGAAGCAATGTCCAGCCTGAAAAGCTAAAATCCATATGAAAGAAAACAAACCCTGGCTTGAGCACTCTGTACGATTCTTCAAGGTAACTTTGGTAGTTGGTTCCCATCAATGAAAGACAGAAGATGGCAACGTCAACCGATGAGGAGTCAAGGGGAGTCTGCCAATTATTCACAGCAGGAGTATGTATGGTTGTAAGTAATATAACCATGAAATGTTAAAATAAAAGCTTTAAGACTGTTCTTTCTTATGGGATGCACTTCACATATTTTGGAATTCATGTACATGGAATTTGACACAAGGCAACTGTTAGATAGGCATCAAGTGAGCCAGCCCCTGTTAGTTAGGCATTTTTAGTTAGAAGCAGACCTTAAAGGAAAACTGTTAGTAGTTAATTAGTTAACCTGCAATAAAAAAAGAAGCACAGAATTTAAGGGAAGGCAGTTAGTTTTGGGTGGGAGAGACAAGGCACTTGAGTACTACTTAGGGGAAGACACCATTGATATCATTCTTGCTCTTCTAGTGTTGGAGGAGGATATTCAACAAAAATTTCCAACGTTCTATCTGTTATATGTTGAGCCAATATCTATCAACAATTTACAAAAAAATTTCATGCTTGAAAAGTATTCAAAATTATATAATTAGGATAGCAGGAAACAACTTTGTTCTTGCCGTTTAGTATATAATAAAGGAGTTAGCTTTTTAGCTTGGATCTGACTCAACTTGAGTTTGTTTACTTAATTAAACAAATGAGTTTGATTGAACATTTGAAGAGCCAAGCCAGAATATTTCACAAATGGCTCAGCTCATTACACCCCTATGTAAAACTGTAAATACGTTCTCATTCACAAGAAACACATGTCAGCCTATCAGATAAGCCTATTATTTGACTAGGAAGAATAAATGATACAAATCTCAAGCATGACCAGTTGCCTTAGTTTTGTAACATGTTACCAGTAATAATAGCATATTATAATCTTTATATTCTAAAACAATAATGAGCAGATAATGTTTTTATTTTCCAAATAAATGAAACTACACACTAGACACTCATGTGAAATAAACAGCAAAAGAAGGAATAAGCTGACTTTTGACACAAATCGTGATTTATAAAGGAAAGGATCACAAATAAGATTACTACTGTCCAATTGCTATAAAAGTCTACTTCAGTGTGCACTACTATTAGCCTTAAAAGAAGAAAACATACATTTGCCATGTTGCAAGCAATTACATTCGGATCATTGGAGACAAGATCTAGAGAGAAGACTTCATTTTTCACACTTTTAGCAATGAGTGCTTCCCCTAAAATGGAAACACAAAGGCAATAGCAATGAGCAAAAAGAACTTGGCTATCAGGTAAAAGTTATAATTAACAATAAGATCAGAGAAACTTCTCACCACAACCAAAATCAGCAACAGCAAAAGAAGGGCTCTGTTTTTTCAGCCACTTAATAATTACATTAACTGGCTGTTCAGGCCAATTTGACATTTGTGTTTTGTATCCTGCATGATACTGCCAAGATAAATGAAAGACAAATTGAGACGGCCAATAAAAATCGATTATTCAAACCATTACATCTCAATGCTAAGTCTGTGAATGTGCTAATATGCCAGAAGCATTGAAACATGCTTAAGGATTAAACTGATATAGAAAAGGTTGTCAAATTCAGTCACTAGTCTATCAAGACAAACAAATATGGCCTAGAAAATATGTTTCGGAATGAATTTTAAATCCAACTTTTTTTTTGTTAATTCCAAGCCCAATACCCCTCCCTTTTTTTACCCTACACAAACCTCTTGTAATTTATTTACAACATAACAGCCTTTGTACCATTCCCACTAAAACAAACCTCTCCTAATTTCTTATGCAAATAAATTGACTGAGGTAGGTCAATGTAATGTCACCAGGCAGTTTCAATAATCCTCAAAGGAAAGTGAGTGTTATTCACCCTTTTTATTTGTACTTTAAACCCCAAATGCAGGTCATTAAAATTTCAGGAGTCTACAATTGTTATAACCTTTCAGTTTAAAGTTCTTCCATAGATCCAAGTGTATTATCCATTTTGAAGGTTAGGGCCTTAGATGCAACATGTAAGTAACAAAGTAAGAAAAAACTTGTCAGTGTATGAACATTTTGTCTAAACAAAGGAGCAGCACAATCTTGGTTCAACGACACAAGAAACAATGAAACAATAATTTATCTTTAAAGATTGTCAATTAAAACAGCCCTTACCACATCAAATAGCGAAGGTTCCTCCTTGAAATAATCTAGGGCCTCCTTCCCACTGAAAAAAACCCATAACTATTGTCAAGACTTGCAATCAAAATGATATAAAAACAGATTTATAAAAACAGTATCAAAACCCAAAGCGTTGAAGCAATAACGATTAAAAAGCATAAAATGGTCTAATTTAAGGGTCCAAAAGAATTCAAAGTGCAGGAAGCAAATTAAATTAAAAAAAAAAAAAAAAAAAAAACACAATGCAGCATACGTGCAAGTGTAGAGCTTTTCGTTTATCATCCTGAAATGCCCACCAGACAACCTCGCTCGCATCTGCGATCAACAAACATCATTCTCATCAAACCTCAAATTAAAATAAAATAAAATAAAAGGTTGTGCTTCTGGGTATGGCATGCCTTTTCAAGAAAGGAAGAGGGTTCCTTCAGCTTTGTGCACTTAGCAGAAGGAGAAGGGAGAATTGGTTGCTCCTCCTTACCACCACATTTGTTTCTGTGTCTCTTTCGTTTCTTGCTCTCACCCATTACTGCAATTTTGGTTGATTTAGTGCTTCAAACCTGAACCGTAACTCTCCTTTTTCCTCTTTGCCTTCTGTTCTGGGCAACGTAGAACTAGTGCTGCTGGTGCAGGCTTAGGGTTCTTTTCTTTAGCTGCTGCATATTTCCATTACAAACTAATTAAAAATTTAGAACATGCACAGATAGAAAAGTTACATTACGCAAAAACAAAAAATTAGATAATATTATCAGTGTCAGCCAACAAATTTTATGAATAACCTATCAAGTAGACATAATAAACATCTGCATGGAGAATAAAATAAGGAAACAGAACCATAGTTTTAAATAGCGGGTAGCGGCCGGTAGCGGCTGACCCCAAAAACGCTATAGCGGTATAGCGGGTAGCGGTAAAGCCGCTACTGTGAAGTCCATAGGATACTCATATAATAAATTATACCACACATATATAAATGCTATAAGATAAGAAATCACCCAAAATAGGAGGAAATGAGGAATGAAAAGTATGATAT
>PYAF01003760.1:50376-69186 GCA_007407185.1 Glycine tomentella
GTAGGTATAGTGGTGGGGTAGATTGGGAGTAATCAGGAAATGCGGGGGAGAGTTTAGGAACTGAGGGAAGTCAATTGAATCTGGAACAAGAATGGTGCCATAATCAAAGTGCTAACCCCACATGATGCTTCATTTAGTGAGGTCCGAAATGCTACAAACTGGATCAAATTGATAAATTTTTAGGTGCAGCAGATGATGAAAAACCTTACATGTTTTCTGGCCATTAGTAATTTAGTACCATAAAACCATCATGTTTTTTGGCCTTCACCTCAGGGGTCTAAGTGTCTAACAGATCAACACCTAATATCTACTGACTGTATATTATTAAACAAAGCCAACATAGTTTTCTTTTTGGGGTTTGCCCATTTGAATAGAATGCATATCAAAGCAAAGACAATGGATTTGTGCAACACAGACACAAAAACATACACAGCCAAGAGCCAATAACCCAACAGTCTCACAAGTCAAGACTATCTAACCTTGGAGTTGGCGGCTTGGACCTTGAATCGCGACCTTGACGAAGACTGGACCCTGGACGGAGACGGAGTAAACGCGCCACCCGCGACGAAGCTTGGAGCCCTGGACCCTGGACGACACGACGATCGCGATGAAGCTTGGAAGTGGAAGTGCGATGAAGCTGGGCTGGACGGCTGGTGGTCACGATGCTGCTGTGCTGAGGCTGAGTGTCGATTTCGAAAGCTTGAGGAAAACAGAAATGAGAAAACCTAAGCTGACCTAAACCCAAAGAACACGGCGTCGTTTTGCAAGTTAGTGGGGGAAAAAACAAAAAATCCAACCCGGTCCGGGTTGATGGGTTACCGAGTCACCCATAACCCGACCAGGTCATCCTGTTTTGAATAGCACTGTCAAAACGGGCCAACCCGACCCACCCAGGTTGGCTCACCACGGGTTGACTAAAAAGTGAGCTGGGCCGGGTTGGCTCACTTTCTTGGTGGGTCAATTTTTTACCAACCCGGCTCAACCCACCAGGATTGGTGGGTTATGCGGGTTGACCCGTGGATTGGCTCGTGGGCTGGCTCGTGGGCTGGCTCACTTTAAATTAAAAAAAAAATCAAAAACAATCATAAAACCACAAAATAAGTACAGGAAAGGAGGCAGGCTTTTAGAAGATAATTTATCTCACAGCTACAAGGTCGGTATCATGTTTACAACAACTTTATTACCTAGATTCATGACTAATCTAAGCCATTTTCATCTTTGGACAGCAAAGGGAGAGATAAGCTATATCCAAGGCATTAATGATTACCAACAAAAAAGTATGGAAGAAGTGAAATGAAAAACTTGTAGGGTTTATGAGAGCAATTTTGAATTATGCCAAAAGTACTCTCATGACTTTCATAGAAGCAACAATGCACAGCACAATCTTCTGAAAAAACTGAATATATTTGACCCAAAAAAATCAGCATTTTTACGGCTGAATTACAGTTTTATCACAGTTGGACCAGGCCCATTGAACTTAATGATGACTTCATTTATAAAAACATTGAAGAACGAAACATTAAACTTGAAAGGCCAGAAGATCAAGTTACAAACAGTTTTACTAAAGCAATCATGCTGATTTATTCAATCAATAACAAATACAAATATAGAAAATGCTAGTTAAGGAAAACTGAAGATTATTATGAAGTAATTTTTCTCCCCCACTTAAGAATTTGTAGCTACAAATACAATATTCAAGAGAAACTCTAGTAAACTTGCAATGACCGTCCCCTTCTCAAAGCCAATTATTTTTGCAAGAAACTCCATAACCCCGTATAAAGCAAGACATAAATTTGTTCAAGAAACAATAGCAATCTCCCCGTTCCATAACCCCGTATAAAGCAAGAGCATACCGGTGAGTAGCGGCGGTGACCGGTGCGGTGAGTGGCCGTTGGGCTTGAGATCGCGACGAATGGAGGAAGCAGGAACACGAATGGAGGCTGGAGCTGGAGGGAGCGGGAGGAGCAGCCGAGCACGAGCAGGACGCAGGTTAGCCTTTAGAGTTTTAGGGTTGCTTTGCCTTTTGTTTTGTGACTTTAGTTTTCACTTTTGTGAGTTTTGTGACTTTTGTCACTTTGTGAGCCTGAGGCCTGATTTTTTTTTTTAGAACCCGTGGAAATGGAATGCTGCTGCTGGGCTACTACTTTTGCTGGCCTGCTAAGTAACTGCATCAATTTTTTTTTTACTTAACCCGTGAGCCAACCCGGCTCACCCGGGTTCAACCCGGTTGGGTTGTGGGTTATACGGGCCAGACTATATTGACCCGGATTCAAAGTGAGCCAGCTTTTAGCCAACCCAACCCACCAATTTTGGCGAGCTAAAACGGGCTGGCTCGCGGGTTCGGCCCATTTTGACAGCTCTAGTTTTGAAGGAGTTGATAGCTTGCACGATCCACAGCCTAACCCGACCCGGTCCGATCCCCGGGTCACGGTCCAACCGGTTGGACCGGCCGGGTCGGTCCGATTTTTAATACATTGCATGTAAGGATAATAATGTTTTGCATGTTGATTTTTTTTATTCCTGTTAGTTGAGTTTTTGGAAAAAATGTATAGTTTGCATTTTTTTTTTTTAGTCTTAACATGAATATATTAATAGATAAAAAAAATACTAAAAAGAAAATTAGTATTTATGCCCTATACAATTGAAAGACATAATCTATGGATCAAATATGCAAGTGCCTTATGTTGTTGATTGTCATTTTTTGAAAAACCTGATATGAATTATAAGTTTAACTTTTGAAAAAAAAAATGTTAGATTTGAATATAAATACTGGCTTTTAAATACGTTAGTAAGTCAAGTTTAAAAAAAAAAAACTTTGGTAGATAATAAATCAAGTTTAGGCTTTAGTTTTATAAAATAAATATGTCTATTTACATAAAGACTAACCTACCCTGACCTATTCTCATCCTTATCCATTAAATCTCAGGTCACACGAGTTCGTGTGCCCAAATGATCCAATAGGCAGTTCGAACCAATTGGGTGCTCAATTCTCAAGCCAATGGATCGACCTGGCTGGTCCAAACGATTTTAACAACTATACTTGTGCCTTTGGTTTTAGAATAATGGGAAACTACTATTGACACTACCAATTTTTTTAATGGCACTATCCACTTGGTTGCACTATAGCCACATTCCAAAACTAGCCACTGGAAAATTGCAAAATAGAATTATATTTTTGTTATACTATTGAGAGAGGGGGGGGGGGGGACTTAACAATAGAATCATGTTTGTGTTGATAATTTTTTCAACTCCCAATTGCACAACAATATAAACATGATTATTTTGTATAGTTGGGGGTAACACAATGAAATCATAATTTTATTATTTTAATGTTGTATATCATGATTTAAGATTAAATTTGTCTCAACATTTAGATGGAAGATAATGAAATTTAATCGTTGTATTTATTTATATTTAATCAAAATAATTAGAATATTAATTCGTCTTAAAACATAAATATCTTTTAACTTAACATAATATTCATTAGAAATAATGTTTTTTAGAATGATTTTAGATAAATTTCTCATAATAACTTTTCTATGACAAAGGTGAAAACAATTAAGGAGAAATAATTATAAGAAAAGATTACATTATCCCTTTTCAAGTACAAAATATCTCCACCTAAGTTTCATCTTTATTCCAAAAGCTTATCTCTAACTTTGAATATTAACATTGCAATTATCCACGTGCTTTTATTTTATTTTATTTTTTAATTTTGAAATTTGTTAAAAAAAACTTTCATTCTCTTTTCAATGCTAATTTTCTTCCTACTAAATGCTACCTTTTAATTACTTTTCAAATTTATCCAACGAATTAAGATAAACATATTTTTAAAATTGAATAACAATTGTAATTTTTTTGGTTAAAACAATTGTAAGTTTTGTTATTATTCCAGTTATGGGAGCCAATTGTTAAACCACTATTTAATATTCATTGAGGATACAAGTATCAATATACAACTAATGATTTGTTTCAAGTGGCCTTAAGCCGACAGTATGTTGGATGACTTGTTTTTTTTAGTATAGGTTCATGGGTATTTAATTATGGTGATGATTATAGTGACATGACATACTATCACTATTTAAAACAGTAAGTTGATCAAATCTCCACTTGATGATAACAAAACCTTCAAACACTGTATTCTTAATTGAAAATAATAAAGTCCTCATCATTGCCAGCTTATGCATAAGCTATACACAAAAAATAAAATTAATTTAATTACATTTTTTTATCTCAATTTTTAATTTTTGAAGAATTTTACTCTCAACTTTTTAATTTGATGTATTTTATCTTCAATTTTTAATAAACTTTGAATTTTTACCTTTTATAATTATTTATTAAAAAACATAATAATTGATGATAAAATTTGCTATAAAATAAAGTAGTTAAAAATAAAATTCATCAAAAAATAATAAATTAAGGATAAAAATTACAATTATGCTAATAGTTAAATGAGATAGGATAAAATTCACAAGATTTTTAAAATTTGGGATAAAATGGGCCTAATTAAAAAACTTGAGGATAAAAAGTATAATTATGTCTAAAAATTATCATTTTGTCTACCACAATGTTTTTGTTTATTTCACCTTAATATACCATATACTCTTTAAAAGATATTGACAATCTTTCTAGTTAAGGTTTTGCAAAGAATGTGTTTAATTCATGGTGGGAATAATGAAAATTGATTTTGATTTGACTTAAACACGATTTTATGAAAATATAAATGCTTGGTTATTGTTAGCTAAAGTTATTTTGCTTTAAAAGAAGTGATAAAAAGTAACTTTTGTGTTGAGTTAAAAAAGCAATCTCTCTTTCAAGATAAAAGCATACAAATCCCTTGTCGATTTAAAATAAAATTTTAATATTTTATCTTATTTTATTTTGGTTAAATAAATTTTAAAATTTATTTATATGTTCCATCGAATTTCATTTCCCCACATCTTGTCAAAGTCATAAGCTAGTTAGCTAAAGGAACTACGACTTTTCTCACTGTATACGTTTTCCATGCCAAGTCTTTGGAATCTTTGGCTTTGCATCATTAGTTGATGGTCAACTAGGCAGTTTTGCCATTGACAATAATATTAACATAGCTACTTGGGTTAGTGGACCTATTTATAAAAGATGGTCAATTCAGCAATTAATTACATATGTACATAACACATGTCCTTTTAAGGTTTTTGACAAAAAATTATCATTATTTTCAATAGAAAAATACTTGACCAAACACGCAATGTGTGTACATAACATATGCTCTATAAATTAGCCTTTACTCCAAAAGACTATCTCGTACCACAACACATGTTTCCAATGGCAAATAAGTTCTCAGTTATCAGCCCTTCTTACTGTGCTCCTAACTCTGTTAACCTACAAATTAACACAGAGAAAGGTGATACTTACGACGTAAAGGGTAACCGTTTATTTTGCATAAAAGATACTTTGTTCACATTGCACGGTCGTCGCGTGTTATGTGATGATAAAGGAAGCCCCATCGTCACTCTATACAAGAAGGTTAATTAAATTAACCAAATTGGTATTATATATTCTTAATTTTTATTTTTTTATCAAAAAATATTAGTTATTAATTTTGTTAGTTTTTTTATTAATGAGAAAAATTTGAATCCATAATATCTCTCTTTTTTTTCTTCCTTTTAATTATCAAACCAATCTTATAATTTGGTATTTTTAATTTTTTTGTTTATATGTAGAATGTGACATTGCACGGGCAATGCAACGTCTTCAGGGGTAATAGCAATAGTCCCTCTGAGTTGCTCTTTTCGGTGAAGAGATCGTCAATAATCCCTAGTGGGAAACAAGAGAAAAGGAAGCATGTGTGATTTTAGAGTCATCGTCCGTGGAAGTAAAAGTTCATGCACTATTTATGCCGGTGAATCTCCAGCTATTGTTGCCAAGGTGTGTGTATTGCATGTGTTCTGGGCATGTTTTTATATACACATCAATTTAATTACCTATATTTTTATTATATGTTGGGTTGATTGTTGATAAAATTAATTTTGAATAAAATTAATTTTACAGATTTGATTAGGATTAAAATTGGTTTTAAAGTGATGTGTGATTTATGTTTAAATATTTTTATTATAAAATTAAGTTAAGAATAACATTCAGTATATTTTTTTAACAAAAAAGCTAGTTAGAATTGCTTAACTCATAATTCATTTTAGACTCAATTAATTATGAATATTTTCTAACATGAAACCAAATATGCATATAATTTTTGTTCTAAAATCATTATGAACTCGAAAATATTTTATTTTTGTTATTAACTCAGAATCAATTCTAATATAAAACAAAACACATATTTTTTGGTAATCAAATGATTAAACAACATGGAGCAATTTAAGGCAACACATCAATTTGTGTGATTGGGATACTATCACGAGAAGAAAATACAATGATAGAATGACAAACAATCATGGAGCTAGATATTGTGGAATCAGAGGTAGGAGTTGCAACTGGTGATGCTCAGTAGTGTACTACACTATACTATATACCATTTAATGCAGAGTTTCCTGGGATAGTTTCTGTCATTCCAAATGGCATTGATCACAAACTCCATACAACCAGATTCTTGTACTTTTATGGGGGATCCATCATTCCACTTCAAAAACTGTTTTCTCTGACAGCAACTTAGGTGAAGGAACCATCATATAGGTGTCAGAGACATAGGTAGTATCCTCTAAGAAAAATAACTAAACTGGATTTGGAAAGTGGCAATGTAACCAATTGGAAAACACTTCTAGTCTTGTATCCAATTGCAACAAGAAGATACTATTGGCCATGGTTCTCATATACAGCTTCAGTAGTTGCTCTATAATAACTACCTCTAAACGAAATACAGTATGATTCACAATCGGTCATTATTAATGATGAAAGTAGTAGAATTAACTTGAAATTGAAAAAAGATTATTAAGTTTTGCAAAATAATGCATAAACAAGACAGTATTTTAAGAGAACACTAGACTATATATATCACATACTAATGCCATTCATATAAAAAGAGAAATACATTCATCAGATTCAAGAAAAAAACAACATACAGCTTGAAAATACAACTGTAAGAACTTGCCTTAAATTTCACTGATTCACCAGATTCATACTAAAAAGACGAATATGTCCCGCATAACTGTAAAATAAAAAATATAATATAAAAATGATCTAATGTTACCAAATATTATCTTTCTAGTATCTAGAGAAACCCAGACAATTATCACAATACTTTAAAGAAGTTAACCGGTTTAATTAATTTTTCTACGCTTCAATTGCTGCAAAGTGAAATGTATAGCAACTTCAATATATATAACTTGCTTGTAATTGAAGTTGTTGAAGACTTAGGACCTATTTCGATATAGTTAGAAGTGTTTTTTTAGACCTTTTTTTTAGTAAAAATATAACACGTTTTTAGTATAGGAATTTTCAAAAGTATTTTGAACTTTGTATCCAAATAAACTCTTACTCTTAACTGTGTTCACCTTGAACTTTACAGGCTTCTTGTGGGTGTGAAGGCTCAAGTTTGCTTCCAACATTAGATTTTCGCTTTCGGTAGACCTTCCCATACCTTAAAACTTCTGGTGGTGACTCATACTTCAAAAGTAGGTTATCATTATTCCTAACTTTTGCTTGCTTCCAAATGACCAACCGGTAATTCTATCACTATCCCTGTCACCGGTATCCATTTTGAGAACCCTTCATGTTCACATTCTTCAATTGACTTGCAATATGGTTGCTCTTGAACAATCTCTGTCTCTCCTTTACTTCTCTTCTTATTCTTATTCTTATTCTTCGTCATCTTCTTGTTTCTCTTCTTCTTCTTCTTTTGTTGTTTTGTCTCAACGCTTTCCCTCAGTAGGTACCTCCCGTCCTTGGCCAAAACAATCTCTCCATCTTCGCGGAGCTTCCTCAGCTGAAATCCCAGAATGCTCCGGTGGGCCCAGGGCAAACCACGATACTCCCGTTCAATGAACTCCGATATGGCGGCCTCCTCCGTCATCATCGAGCCGCCTTCTTCCTCCTTACGCGCTGATGATATTGCCCTGCGTATCATCAGCGCGTAAGGAGGGTGTGTCGGAGTGAGGAAGTCGTGGCCGCGGAAAAGCCCCTGAAGGCGACGTTCGATGACGACGTTCGATGACGACGACCGAGGAATCCACGCAGAGGGAAGGATGTTTAGAAATGATGGAGGCTTTGAGCTTGGCAAGGGTGCGCCTTCTTCTGGAATCATTGTCATCATCTTCGCCGTTGATGGAAGCGTTTGGAGGTGGATTTGGTTGAGGATGACGCTCACGTTCTCGGTCCTTCCTCATGGGTGCGTGCTGTGCAATTTGTGAGTATAGAATAAGAAACTGAAGAGTTTACGTGCTTTGTTTTAACTTCCACGTTTGGGTGTTTCCCTCCCAAAATTTAACCACTATTCCACTACTTCAAATAGGCATGATAAAAAAATAAATAAATAAATAAATAAATTCAAATAGGTACTAACTCGGGAATTTGATTGATTGATTGTGCCTTATTTGTAGCCCATTTAATGTTATTATTAGTTCTTGTATCTATATTAATACTATTAGTCTATATTTATAACTATTAATAAAATAATTACTTTTTGTTTTATGTACATATTTTTAATTTTTAAATTATACTTTAATATATATAATTGGTTCAACTTTTTTCATAAACCTTCAAAATATTTTTAAATAAAGATAGAGACATGAAGAACATCTCTTTCAACTAGTTATTAATAAAAGAAATATTTATTTTTAGTATCCGATCCACAAATTTTAGATAACGTTATATATCCTTTATTAGTTTTTAAACTTTTATTAAACTCTCCTAATAACTATCTATTGCTCACATGTTGTCGGTTACTATTTTTTTACTTCTAAATCTTGTTTTCTTTTTTATTTCTTATTTTTATTTAAAATATATAAAGAGGCATGGTGTGTCTCTCTCCCTAGTATTATTAAGGTGCTTATCTCACTTTTTATTAATTCTCTGTCCCAAAGGGAATGTAGTTTTAACTTTCTAAATTAATTGATGTTTTTGTTTTTCAATGAAATATTAAAATATTTATTCCGAATTTTCGAAGTAATAAAATAATATTGTCTTAAAAAATTTAATAATACATTTATTGAAATTAAGAGAAAAACAAACATATTTTAGTGAAGTTATGTAAGGACCTTCATTTTCGGATCAGAAAACCCTGTTAAGGGTGCGGCGCTGATGGCGCCAGGGCTGGCGCCAGACCCACTGGAAAGTGGCGCCAAGAGCGTCAAATCCACACTAAGGGCGCCATGCGTTCTGGAATGTGGCGCCCAGGTCGGCGCTGGAAGCGCCAGGATCTCTGGAGGTCCACGCCAAGGGCGCCAGAGTTGGCGCCAGGAGTGCCAGATTTCCCAGCCGGCGCTGGTGGCGCCAGACGTGGCGCCAGAGTCTCTGGAAGCTGGCGTTGGGGGCGCTAGATGTGGCGCCCAGGGAGCCAGATTCTCTGGAAGCTAGCGCTGGAGGCGCGAGAGTGGCGATGAGGGCGCCACAGGTTCTGAAAACTGGCGCTAAGAGCGCGAGAGTGGCGCTAAGAGCGCCAGACTAACCGACCTATTGGCGCGGATGGCGCCGGAGCTGGCGCTGGTGGCGCCAGAGGTCGGGCAGGCCGATTATTTAAGGCCAAAACTGCGATTTTTTTGGCCATTTCTTCTCCTTCTTCTTCCTCCAAGAGCTGACCTCCATTGAAGACCCTCCCAAGCTTTTAGGGACATTATATACTAGCCTAAACACCTCTTGATGAACCTTGATCTTTTAGAAACCCTTTGGAAAGCTTTAATCCTTCATCCTTTTTCTTGAAAAACCCATTTTAAGTGAGAAAAGGAACCTCAGAGGAAAAGCTCAGAGAACTTGAGCTTGGCGCAGAATCACAGCGTGATTAGGACATAGAAGCTAGAGGAAGCTGTTCTGAGGCTGTTGGAGTCGCCACTGAGGTAAGAAACCCAAGTTTCACTGTTTAATTTTGATTCTGGGGGTCCCTGTGAATAGTGACCCATATGAGCTGGGGCTAGAATTAGCCCAGGATCCAGTTGAGAAAGTTGTTCAGGGCTTAGAATAGATGAAGGATTAGCTTTCAGTTTTTGATTCTGATAACTTTGAATCTTGGCTCTGTGTATATCTGTGTGACTGATGTAGAGTTACTTGTGGATGGTTTTATGATAAGCTAGAGCCTTGATTGTGATGTTCTGAACCGAGAGGCTAATGGAGCAGAGCTTTGAGTGGACCTCAGCCCATTCTGATTAAAATTGAATTGTGAGGCTGTGGTTAGTTTATGCTCTGTTAGGTGAGCTGCATTGAGTTTGTGATGACTCAGATGCTTTGTGTGCAGCCATGGTGGACCTTGTATGGTCTGTGAGGAGCCTAATGCAGGCTTGTTCTGATTGAACCCTAGGATAGGGGAATTCTGTTGAGATATATGTATATATTATACAGAACTTTGATGATATGTATATGAACTTTCCCTGAGTATATGAGTTGTATATTGTTACTCTGCCTAAAGAACTTTGTTATCTGTCTTAATTATGTTTGATTAGAAACTGGATCAGCAGGGGCATGTTATATGATTTGTGTGTGTTATCTGATGAATTTGTTATTCCATACATAATGTATCAAGAAAACGATCTCAGGTTTCCGCTGAGCTATTGGATTGATGTTTTATGTGATAATCTGATATTATTAATGATAACACGTTGGAGGCCTACGGGGTGTTACAAGTTATTTCCTAATTAATAAATATTAATCTTTTTTGAAATACTTATTTCCATGTTCTATGTGAAAAACGTTAAACATCAACCCTTATATTGTGAGAGGGAGTATTATCATTATAGTTAAAGCACATTTTGAGCGTCATGTACTCTTTTTTTATCAAGATGTTAGATTTATTTACCAACAAAAACAGAAGAACTTACATATAAGTAGTAATAATATGGTCCAATTGACTTAAACAAAGCTAAAGAGGCAAGGCAATGGTCAACTTTGTTGCCCTAACTTTTTGTAAACGATAGATAGTATGCCAAGGCACTTGGGGACAACCTTTTGCAATCATCAACCAGGCCGTGGAATAAATCTCTACCCCCTACTGCATATTCTTCCAACACTGGAGCAAATTCAAGCAATCGGTCTCAAAGTTAGCTTCAAATAAACGCAACTTGTGTGCCTTGATGATCGCCCATCTGAAAGCTAATGCTTCAGCTTCCCTCACTTCCAGCACCACATATGATAGATAGGAGCAATAACAATAACTTGACCTTTGTTGTCTCTGGCTATCAAACCCTAGCTTGTTCCAATGTTTTGTCTACAGATGCATATGCATCAAGTATGACCCTCAGCTGGGACTTTCCACACCACTTGCTGCTGATAGCCGATCTCAGGGTGTTAAACATTTTACTGAGGATCTGGCAGCACTCTAGATTCCTATTTGAAAGACCACTTGGTTGCCACGGTTCCAAATCAACCAGGCCAACGTGAAAAACATGGATTTCACATCCTTGTCCATTTGATAAACAAATAACTTCAACCGATCCCGGAAATCACCATTAAAACTCGGTCAAGACGAAGCCTATGCGAGAGGTAAACCATCTGCTTTGCACTGAAGGGCACTTTGCAAGGGCATGCAAAACAACTTAGGCTTCAAAATTGCAAATAGGGCAAGTGGCTTCGACCATTACCTTCCTCCATAAGAGATTTCTGCAAACTGGAAGGATATTTGAGAAGGCCCTCCAAATAAGATTCTTACACTTTGGTAATGCTCTATTGTTCTGGATCATCTTCCAAACTTCACCTGAGTATGTTGTTCGAGCTAGACTCCACTAGATTGAGCTTCATTCGGGCTATGTGATAGCTCAATTTAACAGAGCTAATCCCATTGCTCGTGTATTTCCAGTATAAGCAGTCTTCTTCTCCGTGCGTCCTTATAGGGGTAGATTTGAATGTTGTTGCAATTGCTACGTCGGGAGAGCTGCAATTGTTTATGAGCGCACCATTCTACTTTCCAGGTTAATACCCGAACAAGTCATGCACCAACATATCTTCAAGAATTATGCTATTTAATTCAGTCATTTGGGATAAAAAAAACCCTGGAAGTTTAGGGACCCGTCTGTCCTTCAATATCTGGACACAGTTTCCATTTCCGATCCCCTAAATGCACCCTTTGTCCACTATCCACTTGACTGCCATGATACTAGACCACAAGTAGCTTGGCCTATGACCCTTATTCGATTCAGACACGGGCTTATTTGTTAAATATCTAGCCTTTAAAACTCTGGACATCAGAGATTGGCCATTCACCATAACCCTCCAACATTGCTTAGCTACCAAGGCTACATTGGAAGCCTTAACAAACCAAAATCCCAGACCACCTTCAGATTTATATGTCTGGTCAGTTTCCCCCAGCTCATCTAGTGTAACTTTCTTCCATCCACATCACCTTCCCCGAAAAATTTGGTCGTCATTCCTTCAATCTCATTTCATATCGCTCGTGGTAATAGGAAGCACCCCCATGACATAAGTTGGAATAGATTGGACAACAAATTTGATGAGAACTTTTCTTCTTGAATTAGAAAGTTTTTTCTCCTTCCATCCCTTCAGTTTCTTCTATACCCTGTCCCGGACAAAGCTAAAAATTTGGTTTTTAGATCTCCGGGGGGAGGCCTAAATACCTCTCATAAAGGATTTGCTTCCAGATTCAGAATATGCAACACCTTGTCAACCACCTCCCAAGAATGTTTGTAGAACAATGCTGAAGTGTCATCAGGCCCAGGGGCCTTGTAAGGTGTCAATGGGCCAAGCGGATGAATACACCTCTTCTTCTGTGAAGTCTTCATTAAGAAAATCTAACATCTATAGGGAGACTTTGTTTTTTGATACATTGGCCACTTCCTGGATATCAGTAGAATTTACAAGCATCTGTTTTTTAATATTTTGTGGATCCATGTCATGTATTTTTTTTTTTTTATGAAGTACTGATAAAATATAAAGATGTAAAGTTAGTTGTGAACCTTAGGTTAACAGGGGTAATTTATTGTAAAATAAATAACAATAAATAAAGATTATATATTGATCAAGTTTCAATTTTTTTTTAAAATGACAACTAACTTTTAGTTTCAAAAATTTTAAAATCTTATTTTTAAAATTAGTTTTAGTTCTTTTTTCTTTATTTTATAATTTAAAGGTTAACTCATTTTAAAAGCTTCAATCCTATTAAAATTAGTTTAAAGGTGTGTTTTTAAAGCTAGAATACAAATATTTCCTCTCTTCGCTGAATACCCTTTCTATTGGCTTAGGCTAATTTCTATTACAAGAAAAAAAATGGAATTCATTTATAATTTTTTATAACCAAGGCATTTTTTTTTCTTTTAAATTGGTTGGTGTGAGCATTTTTTGAAGAGTTAATTTTTTTTTTCAATTTTTGCTTTGCATTGGAAAGGAAGTTTTATGATAATTATCTTATCAAGGAGTGCTAAGAACATTCTCTATAATACACTCCTTCAAACACACTTTTTAATTGGTTAAAATCAATTAAAAATCACAAAATTAAGAGAAAGAATAATTAAATATGAGGTGAAACTTGCATAATTTTATATTTTCAATAAATTTTAATTAATAAGAGAGTCTACGTACTCAAAAGAGTGTATTACTAGCATTTCTATTATCTCTAATGATTCATTTCCTTATAAAAAAAAAAAAAGCCTTATATTTCAATTCATTTAAGTTTTGTGGTGCTCACTTTTTCATTAATGACTGATTATGAGAGTGGAAGTGTCAGGGTAGACCTGCACATTGTATACACAGTGCAATATAACTTTTTGGCTATAAGGAATATAGTGAAAGATAGTGCATGTGTTGGAACTTTGAATCCAAAGGTGATTATTGAAGACCTATCTGGTGTATATAACTTATAGGTTGAAATAAAGATCACATTATGCGATAGCTTATATTATTTGATGGATTGATTCACATTTTCATATGCTTCTTTTCAATCAAAGTTATGCAAAATTTTAGGCTGATGAGTGTCATTCTAAAATGTTTGTACTTTACCCAATTTTGGATAAATCATTTGTAGAGCCTCTAAGTGTTCAAGTAAATAGGACACTAAGGGTTCACCTGTGTGCAATTTGATATTATAATGGCCATTTCCAAAGAGTATTTATCATTTAACTATTCATGCAGTTGAACTATTATATAGGACCTAGCTAGCTTCTTAAAGTCAACAAGAGCTTAAGGAGAATGACAAGAACTCCATTACTATTAAAAGTAATCTTGGACATTTTTAATTTATCTATTTAAACAAGTTGAGTATGTTCAGAAGATAGAACTTGGACATTCTGATGCAAATAGTTTACTAAAGAAGAAAACAAGAACACTCCATTCCCCTTCCCGTTGTCTTCTTTCCAACTATGTTTGTTTGTAATTGTACTTAGTTTTGTCGTAAGAATTTTTTGTTCTATTATTTTAGCTATAAAATAAATTTAGTGAATGAAACAAAAGTCTTGATTCTTGAAAAGAAAATAACTTTTTTTTCAAGAATTAAAATTGCAATCTAGCATAATCTATCTCAAGCATAATGATAAAAAAAAAATATACGAAGAAAGATGTAACATTAATTGGAACGTAGCGTAGCATCAATAATCTTTCTCTCTCAAGTAAACCAAACATAAATGCTATTAAAATACATATAATTAAAACAAGTCATGAATGTCCTAATGTGGAAAAAGGATTAAATAAAATATATAAGTGACTCATTTTTTACAATAGAAGTTTTTGCTTCTACGTTCAACTATATTAACACAGGTAGATCACTTTTGTCTAGGGCGGTTTTTTTCCGAAACAACTCAGCAAAAAAAATGCTTATAAACATCAAGAGAGAAAGTAATAGAAGAAAGAGAAATGTCAATATAATATGAATATGATATATTGTGATAAATAATCATTAAAATAATGAATATCTATGGTGTATTTAAACTCTTGAAGTGTTTAAATATATTACTCTCTTTATTTTATAAGGTAAGGAATGGATACAATTTTACTACAAAGTTATAGTGAAAATCTAGCCTATTTTGTTGTGGAAAATAGGAATCACAATCCATATGATGAGGAAAATAATGTGATGACTTAACTTTTTATTTTCTTATTACCAATTGCAAGTCTTGTCTCTTAAAAAATAGGAAAATAATGTGCGACACCTTTTAAGTGTTTTTTTTATGTAAATGATTATTTTGATCCTTAAATATGTAATTTGATGACAATTGAGTTTTTAAAAGAATAAAAATCCCCATTTAGTCTCTAATATATAAACAGTGCAATAATTGTGCATATTAAAATGCTTTTTTTATATTTAGTTTTTAAAAGTGTTCCAGTTTGATGAATTAACCATATAAAATGTTTCAGAATAAGTGAATAACAAAAAAAAAAGTCACATAAATAGCTTGTTTCCGAAAACAATTCAAATTGTAAACCCTCACCTGATATTAGAATTCTGAAAAACAAAATCAAGATATTTTCAGGCGATTTGTTCAGCCTTTGAAATGGTCCACCCTTAGGGCAGTACTGCAACCAATTGCATTAAGTAATTTTTTTTCTTTCGAATATATAAAATTACATTTTTTATAGAATAAAAAGTTACTTTTAAACCCCAAATATATTATTATTGTAAGTTAAAATTTAAACCCCCAGTATATTATTATATGATCAAAAATCCATTGGCTTCTTCCTCTCCACTTCCGCCATACCTCAATGGTGGTTGTGACACTTCGGAGAGGTGGTTGCGGCATTTAAGAGGTAGCTTAGCCTCTGTAAAATCATAAAGAAATTTATTTGTTGTTGATATTAACATAGCGGCAAATCAAAATTTCAATACGAATTAAATTATGTGAAGGTAAGAAGGAAGGGCAATGTGGTGATGTGCCAGAGCTCCAACCGATTCATTGTACTAATACCGGTTACCAATGGCAATTTGGACATTGAATGTTTTTATTTAGTTAAATATTATTCTACGACTCCATAAAAGAAAGGTTACCGGTGAATAATCTAATCCATTGATTTTTTTTTTATTATATCTAATGGTGTCTAATACATGGTCCATGAGTGAACCACTTCAAACACATACTAAAATTAAATGGTCCACGCGTGAACCACATTTTCTTAGGATCCACCGTAACAATTGACATTTAAACCCATTCATAACAGAAAGGCAAAAGATTTTTAAGTCACCCCTGCACGCATTTAAAACCAAATCGGGTGGCGTCTAATATGAACCCATGCATTTACGGATTCACCGGTGAACCAGTTGCTAATACCGTAAGATATATTAATAAAATATTTAATGGTTCAGATTCAAGGTGGCGTCTAATATGAACCCGTGCATTTACGGATTCACCAGTGAACTAGTTGCTAATACCGTAAGATATATTAATAAAATATTTAATGGTTCAGATTTAATAAAGGTTACCGAAAATAAGCGGTTGTTGATGACCGGGACCGGGAAGGTTCAGATTTCATTTTTTGTTTTATTTTTTAAACACTTATTTTCACGTTTTTATATTTTTTAAATTTTTTTCTGAATTTTTTATTTCATTTAATATTTGAATATATTTTTGATATGTTTTTATTTAATATTTTCTAATATATTTTATTTTTGTTTGAATACTTTTTATTCAAACTTAATTATTTTAATTTTAGATAATATTTAAATAGAATATTCAAAATTAAAAAAATAAAAATATATTAAAGCTAACGTAGTTGTGTTTTCTTTATCTAAAAGCTAACGTTACATATAGTCAAAATTTTAAACATCGGAATATGTGATTTTAGTAAAAACCGATGTTGTTTTATGTAGATTAACATCGATTTTTGGTAAAAAACCGATGTTGTAAGTACTAATCAACATCTATCTTCTTTAGCTAGGTCCTATATAATAGTTCAAACACTTCAAACATATATAATATGAACAATTATTGCACTGTTTATATATTATCTAATGGTGTCTAATACATGGTCCATGAGTGAACCACTTCAAACACATACTAAAACTAAATGGTCCACGCGTGAACCACATTTTCTTAGGATCCACCGTAGCAATTGACATTTAAACCCACTCATAACAGAAAGGCAACTGTTAGATAGGCATCAAGTGAGCCAGCCCTTGTTAGTTAGGCATTTTTAGTTAGAAGCAAACCTTAAAGGAAAACTGTTAGTAGTTAATTAGTTAACCTGCAATAAAAAAAAGAAGCACAGAATTTAAGCGAAGGCAGTTAGTTTTGGGTGGGAGAGACCAGGCACTTGAGTACTACTTAGGGGAAGACAACATTGTATATCATTCTTGCTCTTCTAGTGTTGGAGGAGGATATTCAACAAAAATTTCCAACGTTCTATCTGTTATATGTTGAACCAACATTTATCAACAATTTACAAAAAAATTTCATGCTTGAAAGTATTCAAAATTATATAATTAGGATAGCAGGAAACAACTTTGTTCTTGCTGTTTAGTATATAATAAAGGAGTTAGCTTGGATCTGACTCAACTTGAGTTTGTTTACTTAATTAAACAAATGAGTTTGATTGAACATTTGAAGAGCCAAGCCATAATATTTCACAAATGGCTCAGCTCATTTGCACCCCTATGTAAAACTGTAAATACATTCTCACTCACAAGAAACACATGTCAGCCTATCAGGTAAGCCTATTATTCGACTAGGAAGAATAAATGATACAAATCTCAAGCATGACCAGTTGTCTTAGTTTTGTATCATGTTACCAGTAATAATAGCATATTATAATCTTTATATTCTAAAACAATAATGAGCAGATAATGTTTTTATTTTCCAAATAAATGAAACTACAAACTAGACACTCGTGTGAAATAAACAGCAACAGAAGGAATAAGCTAACTTTCGATAAAAATCGTGATTTGTAAAGGAAAGGATGACAAATAAGATTACTACTGTCCAATTGCTATGAAAGTCTACTTCAATGTGCACTACTATTAGCCTTACAAGAAGAAAACATACATTTGCCATGTTGCAAGAAATTACATTCGGATCATTGGAGACAAGATCTAGAGAGAAGACTTCATTTTTCACACTTTTAGCAATGAGTGCTTCCCCTAAAATGGAAACACAAAGGCATTAGCAATGACCAAAAAGAACTTGGCTATCAGGTAAAAGTTATAATTAACAATAAGATCAGAGTAACTTCTCACCACAACCAAAATCAGCAACAGCAAAAGAAGGGCTCTGTTTTTTCAGCCACTTAATAATTACATTAACTGGCTGTTCTGGCCAATTTGACATTTGTGTTTTGTATCCTGCATGATACTTCCAAGATAAATGAAAGACAAATTAAGACGGCCAATAAAAATCGATTATTCAACCATCACATCTCAATGCTAAGTCTGTGAATGTGCTCATATGCCAGAAGAATTGAAATATGCTTAAAGATTACACTAATATAGAAGAGGTTGTCAAATTCAGTCACTAGTCTATCAAGACAAACAAATATGACCTAGAAAATATGTTTTGGAATGAATTTTAAATCCAACTTTTTTTTGTTAATCAAGCTCAATACCCCTCCCTTTTTTTACCCTACACAAACCCTTTGTAATTTATTTACAACAAAACAACCTGTGTACCATTCCCACTAAAACAAACCTCTCCTAATTTCTTATGCAAATAAATTGACTGAGGTAGGTCAATGTAATGTCACCAGGCAGTTTCAATAATCCTCAAAGGAAAGTGAGTGTTATTCACCCTTTTTATTTGTACTTTA
>PYAF01003760.1:78998-98187 GCA_007407185.1 Glycine tomentella
TGTACAAGTCCCCTTGCAGAACTTGCCCATGCCTTCTCCTCTCAATTTTGAGCGTGTGGCCGTCGGTTTCGTGTCAATCGGACATCCCAGTCAAAAGTTATAGCCTTCCGAAATTCACGAAAACGTTGCAAAAACCCTAGGACCCTGTTTTTGCTTGCCACGTGGCGCCATCTGGTGAAATACGCCCCATCTGGGCGTGTTTAAGCATGCCCCATCTGGGCTTGATTGCCTGCACCATTTTCCTAAATTTTGTTTGATTTGCACCATTTTACTAATTAAATAATTAAATTGTATTAAATTTAATTTTTTGCCAAACTAGGGAAGTTCTAATTTCTCCCTTTCTCAAAACGATGTAATATATAAATTAATAATCTTATATTATAAATAAAATAAGTTATTGAAATAAAAAAAATTATTATTAAAATAATTATCTTAAATCACAACTTTAAATTCTTAAATCATAAATATATAACATGTAAGGATAATAATGTTTTGCATGTTGATTTTTTGTTAGTTAAGTTTTTTGGAAAAAAAAGTACAGTTTGTGTTTTTTTTTTTTTAGTCTTAACATGAATATATTAATAGATAAAAAAATTAAAATACTAAAAAGAAAATTAGTATTTGTGACCTATACAATTGAAAGACATGATCTATGGATCAAATATGGAAGTGCTTTTATGTTGTTGATTGTCTTTTTTTGAAAAAATTGATATGAATTATAAGTTTAACTTTTGAAAAAAAAAATGTTAGATTTGAATGTAAAGTAGGCTTTTAAATGCGTTAGTAGGTCAAGTTAAAAAAAGAAAACTCTGGTAGATAATAAATCAAGCTTAGGCTTTAATTTTATATAATAGGTCAGTCTATTTACACAAAGACTAATCTACCTTGACCTATTTTCATTCTTATCCATTGAATCTAAAATCACACGAGTTTGTGTGCACAAATGATCTAATAGGCCGTTCGAACCGATTGGGTGCGGGACTACTATTGTTGGCACTACCAATTTTTCTAATGGCACCACTTGGGTGCACTATGCTAACATGTTTTCTGTTGATAACTTTTTCAACCCCCAATTGCACAACAGAAACATGATTATATTGTATAGTTGGGGGTACGTAACACAATGTAATCATAATTTTGTTATTTTAATGTTGTATTAGATTATGACTTGAGGTTAAATTTGTCTCAACGTTCAGATGGAAGATAATGAAATTTAATCTTTGTATTTATTTGTATTTAATCAAAATAATTAGAATATTAATTCGTCTTAAAATATAAATATCTTTTGACTTAACATAATATTCATTAGAAAGAATGTTTTTTTAGAATGATTTTAGATAAATTTCTCACAATAACTTTTCTATGAAAAAGGTGAAAATCGAATTTTTCCAATTAAGGAGAAATAATTATATGAAAAGATTGCATTATCCCTTTTCAAGTACAAAATATCCCCACCTAGGTTTCATCTTTATTCCAAAAGTTTATCTCTAACTTTGAATATTAACATTGCAATTATCCACGTGCTTTTATTTTATTTTATTTTTAAATTTTGAAATTTTAAAAAAACTTTCATTCTCTTTTCAATGCTAATTTTCTTCCTACTAAATGCTACCTTTTAATTACTTTTCAAATTTATCCAACGAATTAAGATAAACATATTTTTAAAATTGTATAATAATTGTAATTTTTTTGGTGAAAACAATTGTAAGTTTTGTTATTATTCCAGTTATGGGAGCTAATTGTTAAACCAATATTTAATATTTGCATTTAAAAGGTAGCTTAGCCTCTGTAAAATCAAAAAGAAATTTATTTGTTGTTGATATTAATATAACGGAAAATCAAAATTTCAATACAAATTAAATTATGTGAAGGTAAGAAGGAAGGGCAATGTGGTGATGTGCCAGAGCTCCAACCGATTCATTGTACTAATACCGATTACCAATGGCAATTTGGACATTGAATGTTTTTATTTAGTTAAATATTATTCTTCGACTCCATAAAAGAAAGGTTATCGGTGAATAATCTAATCCATCGATTTTTTTATTATTATATCTAATGGTGTCTAATACATGGTCCATGAGTGAACTACTTCAAACACATACTAAAACTAAATGGTCCACGCTTGAACCACATTTTCTTAGGATCCACCGTAGCAATTGACATTTAAACCCATTCATAACAGAAAGGCAAAAGATTTTTAAGTCACCCCTGTATGCATTTAAAACCAAATCGTGTGGTGTCTAATATGAACCCGTGCATTTACGGATTCACCGGTGAACCAGTTGCTAATACCGTAAGATATATTAATAAAATATTTAATGGTTCAGATTTAAGGTGGCGTCTAATATGAACCCGTGCATTTACGGATTCACCGGTGAACCAGTTGCTAATACCGTAAGATATATTAATAAAATATTTAATGGTTCAGATTTAATAAAGGTTACCGAAAATAAGCGGTTGTTGATGATCGGGACCGGGATGGTTCATATTTCATTTTTTGTTTTATTTTTTAAACACTTATTTTCACGTTTTTATATTTTTTAAATTTTTTTCTGAATTTTTTATTTCATTTAATATTTGAATATATTTTTGATATGTTTTTATTTAATACTTTCTAATATTTTTTATTTTTGTTTGAATACTTTTTATTCAAACTTAATTATTTTAATTTTAGATAATATTTAAATAGAATATTCAAAATTAAAAAAATAAAAATATATTAAAGCTAACGTAGTTGTGTTTTTTTAATCTAAAAGCTAACGTTACATATAGTCAAAATTTTAAACATCGGAATATGTGGTTTTAGTAAAAACCGATGTTGTTTTATGTAGATTAACATCAGGTTTTGGTAAAAAACCGATGTTGTATTATGACATAAGGAAACTTTCTACATCGGTTCTGTAAAAAACCGATGTCAAAATAGATTAACATCGGTTTTTGGTAAAAAACCGATGTTGTAAGTACTAATCAACATCTGTCTTCTTTAGCTAGGTCCTATATAATAGTTCAAACACTTCAAACATACATAATATGATCAATTATTGCACTGTTTATATATTATCTAATGGTGTCTAATACATGGTCCATGAGTGAACCACTTCAAACACATACTAAAACTAAATGGTCCACGCGTGAACCACATTTTCTTAGGATCCACCGTAGCAATTGACATTTAAACCCACTCATAACAGAAAGGCAAAAGATTTTTAAGTCACCCCTTAAAAACAAATCTATGAGATCGAGAGATCAATTACTACAAAACTTTTGTGATTTACTAATGTTGCGAAGATTTAATTAACTTAGTCAAATGACATTGAATACACCAAAAAGGAAAAAAAAATATAATCTCATCGACGCTTGTGCATACAAGGTTTAAGCATTGGCCATTCAATTTCCTTCAGCTTAGAAATTTGCTTTTCCTACACACACAAGAGTACACTTAATTAGTACTTAGCAGTCAGGATCATACACTGTTAATATAAACTAGCATCAGAACCCGTGCATTGCACGTTTTTTAAGAAAAACAAGAAAAAATACTAAATAAATGAAAATAAAATGAGTAAAAAATTTTTGAAAAACTGTCCAGCCGTGTGTCTTACAGTTTTTATAGTACTAAACTATTGATAATAAATGAGCAAAATCAAATCAAATCACAACCATCAACATACCTTTTTTGTGAAGTAAAACAAAATAAACATTTTATTTGAGAAGTCCTGCACCGAGTAAATATCAGTTAGCACAATCCAATTCCATGTTTATTTTTTGTGGTAACGAAATGAACAAATCCACACCTGTTTCACAGAGTTGAAACCTAGCTTGGAAATAGCATTTGAAAACTTTTCAGGGTCTGCTCCTCCGGTATTTGGATGAAACCTGCTCTTTACTTCTGCTATCAAAAGCCAGCCACTGTTCAAAAATTTATACTATGTCAGATCCTAAGTAGGGAAGCAATGTCCAGCCTGAAAAGCCAAAGTCCATATGAAAGAAAACAAACCCTGGCTTGAGCACTCTGTACGATTCTTCAAGGTAACTTTCGTAGTTGGTTCCCATCAATGAAAGACAGAAGACAGCAACGTCAACCGATGCGGAGTCAAGGGGAGTCTGCCAATTATTCACAGCAGGAGTATGTATGGTTGTAAGTAATATAACCATGAAATGTTAAAATAGGCATCAAGTGAGCCAGCCCCTGTTATGGGATGCACTTCACATATTTTGGAATTTATGTACATGGAATTTGACACAAGGCAACTGTTAGATAGGCATCAAGTGAGCCAGCCCCTGCTAGTTAGGCATTTTAAACATCGGAATATGTGGTTTTAGTAAAAACCGATGTTGTTTTATGTAGATTAACATCGGTTTTTGGTAGAAAACCGATGTTGTATTATGACATAAGGAAACTTTCTACATCGGTTCTGTAAAAAACCGATGTCAAAATAGACTAACATCGGTTTTTGGTAGAAAAACCGATGTTGTAAGTACTAATCAACATCTGTCTTCTTTAGCTAGGTCCTATATAATAGTTCAAACACTTCAAACATATATAATATGAACAATTATTGCAGTTTATATATTATCTAATGGTGTCTAATACATGGTCCATGAGTGAACCACTTCAAACACATACTAAAACTAAATGGTCCACGCGTGAACCACATTTTCTTAGGATCCACCGTAGCAATTGACATTTAAACCCACTCATAACAGAAAGGCAACTGTTAGATAGGCATCAAGTGAGCCAGCCCCTGTTAGTTAGGCATTTTTAGTAAGAAGCAGACCTGAAAGGAAAACTGTTAGTAGTTAATTAGTTAACCTGCAATAAAAAAAAGAAGCACAGAATTTAAGGGAAGGCAGTTAGTTTTGGGTGGGAGAGACCAGGCACTTGAGTACTACTTAGGGGAAGACAACATTGTATATCATTCTTGCTCTTCTAGTGTTGGAGGAGGATATTCAACAAAAATTTCCAACGTTCTATCTGTTATATGTTGAACCAATATTTATCAACAATTTACAAAAAAATTTCATGCTTGAAAGTATTCAAAATTATATAATTAGGATAGCAGGAAACAACTTTGTTCTTGCTGTTTAGTATATAATAAAGGAGTTAGCTTGGATCTGACTCAACTTGAGTTTATTTACTTAATTAAACAAATGAGTTTGATTGAACATTTGAAGAGCCAAGCCATAATATTTCACAAATGGCTCAGCTCATTTGCACCCCTATGTAATACTGTAAATACATTCCCACTCACAAGAAACACATGTCAGCCTATCAGGTAAGCCTATTTTTTGACTAGGAAGAATAAATGATACAAATCTCAAGCATGACCAGTTGCCTTAGTTTTGTATGATGTTACGAGTAATAATAGCATATTATAATCTTTATATTCTAAAACAATAATGAGCAGAAAATGTTTTTATTTTCCAAATAAATGAAACTACAAACTAGACACTCATGTGAAATAAACAGCAACAAAAGGAATAAGCTGACTTTCGATAAAAATCGTGATTTATAAAGGAAAGGATGACAAATAAGATTACCACTGTCCAATTGCTATGAAAGTCTACTTCAATGTGCACTACTATTAGCCTTACAAGAAGAAAACATACATTTGCCATGTTGCAAGAAATTACATTCGGATCATTGGAGACAAGATCTAGAGAGAAGACTTCATTTTTCACACTTTTAGCAATGAGTGCTTCCCCTAAATGGAAACACAAAGGCATTAGCAATGAGAAAAAAGAACTTGGCTATCAGGTAAAAGTTATAATTAACAATAAGATCAGAGTAACTTCTCTCCACAACCAAAATCATCAACAGCAAAAGAAGGGCTCTATTTTTTCAGCCACTTAATAATTACATTAACTGGCTGTTCTGGCCAATTTGACATTTGTGTTTTGTATCCTGCATGGTACTACCAAGATAAATGAAAGACAAATTAAGACGACCAATAAAAATCGATTATTCAACCATCACATCTCAATGCTAAGTTTGTGAATGTGCTAATATGCCAGAAGAATTGAAATATGCTTAAAGATTACACTAATATAGAAGAGGTTGTCAAATTCAGTCACTAGTCTATCAAGACAAACAAATATGACCTAGAAAATATGTTTTGGAATGAATTTTAAATCCAACTTTTTTTTGTTAATCAAGCTCAATACCCCTCCTTTTTTTTACCCTACACAAACCCTTTGTAATTTATTTACAACAAAACAGCCTTTGTACCATTCCCACTAAAACAAACCTCTCCTAATTTCTTATGCAAATAAATTGACTGAGGTAGGTCAATGTAATGTCACCAGGCAGTTTCAATAATCCTCAAAGGAAAGTGAGTGTTATTCACCCTTTTTATTTGTACTTTAAACCCCAAATGCAAGTCATTAAAATTTCAGGAGTCGACAATTGTTATAACCTTTCAGTTTAAAGTTCTTCCATAGATCCAAGTGTATTATCCATTTTGAAGGTTAGGGCCTTAGATGCAAAATGTAAGTAACAAAGTAAGAAAAAAACTTGTCAATGTATGCAAGTGTAAAACTACTTGTCAAGGTGATATGTTCGAACATTTTGCCTAAACAAAGGAGCAGCCAATCTTGGTTCAATGACACAAGAAACAATGAAACAATAATTTATCTTTAAAGATTGTCAATTAAAACAGCCCTTACCACATCAAATAGCGAAGGTTCTTCCTTGAAATAATCTAGTGCCTCCTTCCCACTGAAAAAAACCCATGACTATTGTCAAGACTTGCAATCAAAATGATATGAAAACACAGATCTATAAAAACAGTAACAAAACCCAAAGAGTTGAAGCAATAACAATTAAAAAGCATAAAATGGTCTAATTTAAGGGTCCAAAAGAATTCAAAGTGCAGGAAGCAAACTAAAAAAAAAAACACACACGCACATAATGCAGCATACGTGCAAGTGTAGAGCTTTTCGTTAATCATCCTGAAATGCCCACCAGATAACCTCGCTCGCATCTGCGATAAACAAACATCATTCTCATCAAACCTCAAAATAAAATAAAATAAAAGGTTGTGCTTTTGGGTATGGCATGCCTTTTCAAGAAAGGAAGAGGGTTCCTTCAGCTTTGTGCACTCAGCAGAAGGAGAAGGAAGAATCGGTTGCTCCTCCTTACCACCACGTTTGTTTCTGTGTCTCTTTCGTTTCTTGCTCTCACCCATTGCTGCAATTTTGATTGATTTAGTGCTTCAAACCTAAATTGTAACTCTCCTTTTCCTCTTTGCCTTTTGTTCTGGGCAACATAGAACTAGTGTTGCTGGCGCAGGCTTAGGGTTCTTTTCTTTAGCTGCTACATATTTGCATTACAAACTAATTAAAAATTTAGAACATGCACATGTAGAAAAGTTATGTTAAGCAAAAACAAAAATTAGATAATATTATCACTGTCAGCCAACAAATTTTATTACAGCAACTTTAATGGGGGATTTTGGGGAGAGATCTTAAACTGAAGATCTCTCTTTTCCCAGATCTACCATTAAAGAGAAAAAGCAGATCTCCACGTGGAGATCCAGATCTTCTACAAGAACCCTGAAGATCTGCACGAAATTCAAAAAAAATAATTTTTTATGTGACAGGACAAAAAAAATAAAATTAAATGAAATTAAAAGTTAAAATTAATTACTTAAAATTAATTATATACTTTATTAATATTCATATATTTTTTTATGTTTTATTAATTAAAATAAATTACTTAATTAATTTAATTAAATTTTAAATATTTAAAAGTGGAGTCCATGTGGGACCTATTAAAATTATCTAAGATCTCAATTTGAGATCTACCAATAAAGGAAAAAATGTTACAGATCTTAAGAGATCTTAAGAGATCTTCAATTCTACGTGGCGATATGGAGTCTATCAAAAAGTGGTCTAAGATCCCAATTTAGGATCTACCACTAAAGATGCTCTGAAAGTATTTCAATCTATGCCCGTGACCGACCCTACCACATCTCATGCACGATCCATCTAAGAACAAAATATCAAGTGATGTTCATTTTTTAATCTCCCATACAAAATGACCATGTATGAGAACCTTATAAGTTCTATATATTTTAACACTTGTCTAATTCTTAACCATCCACATCTGCTTCTCAATGTACCTTTGAAGTTTCAATTATTTCAACAATAAGGCCTAGGCCAACACTGTAAAGTTTTTTTCCAATACCAGTTCCAAATACCACCTTTCTGTAACAGCTGGACTCACTGTACTAAAATCCAAAAAGTGTCTGAAACCGGAGTTTGTCTATTTGCTTTACCCCAATGATCAATAGGCCATTTCTATCAGATTTATTTTCTTTTGCAAATGTCTTAATCATTGTGTGCAAGTTGAGCAGAATCTCAAACAGGTTAGAAATTTAACTCGATAAGGTTACGTGTATTCATTATGTCGTGTGTTACATCAATACCAAAATTGCTGTACGTAGTGTTGGAGTACAAGTGTGAGTTAAAGTCCCACATCGGATAGAAATAAAAAAGTTGAATACCATATAAGTGAGGATAAGACTCATAAACCTGAGCCTTAAGGTTTTGGGTTAAAGTGTGTTGTCTAACTCAGTACTATTTATATATATTTTTTTCATATGCTTTTATTAAGATGTATATGTTTTAGATTTAATTATAAATTTTATCATCAAATTTTCATTATTTTACGTGATTATATTCGCTTACTTTAATTATTATAGAATTACAGTATAGTAGTAGAATATAATAGGAGTACATATTTAATGTTAATCATTGTAATTGTATAGATGGTGAAAGATAATAATGACTAATAATTGACGGATGACATACTTTAGTGGTGCTAGTACAACCGATGAGTAAATATCTTACACGACTGAATACGAGTCTCTACATTTCTTAATATTCTTTTACACATCTAATGTAACATAATCAATAGCATGTCTGTGTCTGGTTCAGTGTTTATAACGCTTCTACTCCTATAGCTTTATTTGACACAATTTTGTGAAACAAAGTGCATTGGTGAAGCAAAACCAAACGCATGGTATAATCCAATTTCAAACTAATGTATCATCATTTGAAATGCAAAGTTAAATCTATCTTACGAATTTGTGAATTTAAGTTTCATGCGGTCATTCGAAACTAGTATATCAAACTAATGTATAATTATTTAGAATAAGAAATATATTTTTTCCATATATACTAAATTTGCCAATATCTAACTTATTGACGGAGTTTAACATGCAACACCTTACACCGTGCCTAACTAAATATTAACAGTTGGATTTGCCTATCTTCCGATATTTACCCTCATCCTTCTTCTTCCTTTTCCTCCATACATCATCGTAGTTATCACTGGAAACACCGCCTGAACTGCACCACCACAAGATGCCACCATCCGTTGCTAAATTGTACTACCGCAAGCTATTGTCACTCATCTTCGAAGATCTAAGTTTTATTTTGGGTTCCGCAAAAAAGGGTGTTATGGTAATTTCCTTTGGCCAAAAATAAAAGGCTCATTTATCTTATTAATTTAAATATCTAATATCTTAACCATCAAAGGATAGGAAGATATGACAAATATTATAACTGCCACTTATCAGTTATTCAGATAACCGAAGGTAGTGGAGATAACAATGCTATAGCCACTAAACCCACTACCAGTCAATCTCCATATACAGATAATGGATGAGGCTCACTACTCAACTAACTCATGTCAGTATTCTCAAAGTTATAAATAGGGACGTCCTCTATGGAGAAAGGTACACACACATATACATTCTAACCCTCTCTCTTTCAATTACACAGAGCACACACCCCACGTCAATTGGTGTATCTCTGTGATCTCCTGCCCCTAGGAATCATCCTCCATTGATATCCTTGGAGCTGCAGGGTTAGAGTGATCAAACAGCAAACACGTAGCACCTTCTGTGTTACACAGTTGTGTTCTGGAAAAATACAGAACATTGGCGCCGTCTATGGGGAACGATAAACTTCGAGTCCCACGCTTTGATACAGAAAAAGGAGAGGAGAAAGAGAACATCTAAATTCGCATGTTGAGAAGGGCAAAAACTGTCATCCTTCAATCTTCTCGATCTCCTTGTTTAACCGTTAGATTTTGCTGAAACTTTTACAACAAGTTCGTGACTCATCACTCTTCATATTTAACGGTTGGTTTCTTGAATCGAGGCTTGAAGCATCACCAGAAAATCCCAAACCGAAATGGTTCAGAATCCGTTTTCTGAAGCAGGCAGCGGTATTGAAAGGGACATTTCTCTCATATTAACCGTTGGATCGCGTTCAAACTTTGAGGAAAGATTACTCAAATCTTTTTCTACATTCTGACCGTTCAGATCATTCATTGAAGCGTTTTCAAGAGGGAATGTTTCAACTGCAAACAAAGGTTATCAGAATTCATGCTCTCTTTTATCTTGTTTCGGGCAGTGATATTGAGAAAGAGGTATCTCTTTTATTAACCGTTGGATTATCCTCAAATTCGGTCAGTATGTTCCTCTCTTGAAGTAAATAAATTTGACCGTTGGGATTTGTTAATTATTATTTCTAGTGGTAGGAATTAATTTCGTACATAATCCTATTTTGTATGCCTACCTCTTGTGATGTTTTGGTATAATTTTTGTTGAAATTGCTTGTTAATTGTAATGGGTGCCGGAACCCTTGCGTAATCTCATTTTATTGATAGTGAAGAATTTGGGTGGATTCCGAGATAGGTCCCATGATTTTCACAACACATTAAGAAGGCAACCTCATCAATATAGAATGTGAGATTCACCAACAGGGAAGTCAGGTTGGCATATGCGCAATATCACTTTATGAGGATGGATCTTGTCTCACGAGCGACAACATATATTATATTAAACAAAAGCTAAGTCTTCTCCCCCTTTTCTAGTATGAAACGTCATAAATCATTCTTTATAGTGTTTTTATAATAATATATGTGTAAAATATTATTATTTATGCATGTCAAATAATGAAGGAAAATTATCATAACGGTCCTATGGGATAAAAATGGTTAAGTTGCAGGAATTGAATCTTGAGGGTAAAGCCCAAGAGAGGGTTAAAAACTCAAGAATTGAACCTTGAGGGTAAAGCCCAAGAGAGGGTTAAAAACTCAAGAGTTTATTGCTTGAGGGTAAAGCCCAAGAGCGGGTTAAAAACTCAAGAATTGATTACTTGAGGGTAAAGCCCAAGAGAGGGTTAAAAACTCAAGAATTGAATCTTGAGGGTAAAGCCCAAGAAATTAAAAACTCAAGAATTGAATATCCTCATCAACCTCGATTCAGCGATAATTGCTAACGCAGCTTGGCAGGTCAGAGTGCTGACCAACTAAGCTGGGGGGCATCTGTTATGGTAATTTCCCTTGACAAAAAATAAAAGGCTCATTTATCTTATTAATTTAAATATCTAATATCTTAACCATCAAAGGATAGGAAGATATGACAAATATTATAACTGCCACTTATCAGTTATTCAGATAACCGAAGGTAGTGGAGATAACAATGCTATAGCCACTAAACCCACTACCAGTCAATCTCCATATACAGATAATGGATGAGGCTCACTACTCAACTAACTCATGTCAGTATTCTCAAAGTTATAAATAGGGACGTCCTCCATGGAGAAAGGTACACACACATATACATTCTAACCCTCTCTCTTTCAATTACACAGAGCACACACCCCACGTCAATTGATGTATCTCTGTGATCTCCTGCCCCGAGGAATCATCCTCCATTGATATCCTTGGAGCTGCAGGGTTAGAGTGATCAAACAACAAACACGTAGTACCTTTTGTGTTACACAGTTGTGTTCTAGAAAAATACAGAACAAAGGGTAAGGGGTGAGCGGAAAGGTGGAGGGAGAAAAAGGGAAAGTGACGCAAAAAACTTAGTATGTTTTTTTCCCCATCATTTTCTTAATTACCATGTTAAGATAGAATTTTAGGTAAACTATCTAACTTCTGTATACGAAAGAATTGATGAAGTTTTTTTTTTTTCGTGTTTGACACATTATTAATTAATTTAGACAAATGGTAGTGAATATTTTTAGAGTATTAATTAAGAAACTAAAAAAAATTATTGAGATATAAAAAATTACATTATTCGTGATTTTTTTATATACATATAGTTTTTACGTTAAATATTTTTTCAATTAAGATCCTTTACCAAATAATCGAGTTTGTTCAATAATTTCCACTTTTGCATGTATTACAGGACTCGTCCATATGCATGCACACTTACCCACTTAGGTCTTAGCAACAACATTTTCTCCAGCCTCCATCAACCATGGGTGTGAAGCACATCACCACCACCACAATTCTTTTGACTTCAATACTACTTCACCTCTCCACCATAGCCATTGCCAAAGATCCATGCACTACTCAACCCGACAACTCCGACATCACCGTGATTCCCATCTACGGCAATTGCTCGCCTTTCAAGAACTACTCCACCTCGTGGGAGAACATCATCATCGACATGGCCTCCAAGGACCCAGAAAGAGTCGTGTACCTGTCTAGCCTCGACGCGTCGTTGAGGAAAAAGCCCGTTTCCAAGGCCCCAATCGCTTCGGGCCAAGCCTTCGGCATTGGTAGTTATGTGGTCCGAGTGAAACTGGGCTCCATGAATCACCTCTTTTTTATGGTTCTGGATACCAGCACCGATGAGGCTTGGGTCCCGTGTTCAGGCTGCACCGGTTGCTCTTCCTCCGCCACCTATTATTCCCCGCAAGCCTCCACCACTTATGGCGGCGCCATAGCTTGCTATTCCCCGCGTTGTGCCCAGGCTCGTGGTGCCCTCCCTTGCCCTTACACTGGTTCTAAAGCTTGCACCTTCAACCAATCCTATGCAGGTAAAAACAACTCTTTGACCAAATTTTTTTAGGATTAAACTTAAAATAGAACTGAAAGTACTGTCTTTCGATCTGAAATTAAGTTAAATTTTGGTAATCCGTAAACTGAAACTTTAATTTTGATTCAATAACAATTGACAAAAAAACTTCTCACTACATCTAAGTTTCGTATGTGTTAGTATTTTAAAAACAAAGACAGTAAAATAAAAACAGTATACATTGTAAAAAAAAAATCTATAAAAATATAATAGTGTTTAACCTTTTTAGTGATAAAAATTGTAAAAACAAAGAAACATTCTCAATACTATTTTGATAAGATACTAATGGCATGTTGAAAATATTAGTCTAAACACTATATTCAAACAAGTAGTCTTACTTAGTTATAGTAACTAAACTAGTTCCTTTTTTTAGAAGAATTAAATTAAAATAGTTCCTGGGCCTTAAAGATCTCTTGAAAAAATCATGCAAATTTTTAGTAGAGTTGGAGAAAGTCAAACTAACATCAACGGGGAGGAGAGGATAAGAGTTAACATTAAATCATTGATCACTTATACCAACCTACAACTACATTATATTTAATACTATCAACATATTTTTAGATTAATTGTTAATAAGAATATAATATACCCCTTATCATATATGTTCCAATTTATATTAGTTTCATTATGTAATAAGTAACGAGAAATTTTTAGGTGCACCAGGAGCAAAACATTTTTCTTGCTCTGATTCATTCATTGTTCGTCATGTTAGCATTGTGGGTCATTGTTGTTTCCTACATTAATGACAATTTTTAATTTTTCTAGGTAGATTAATGACAATTTTTATTTTTTCTAGGTAGATTGCTGACATGGCGAACAATGAATAGATCAGAGCAAAAAAATGTTTTGCTCCTGGTGCACCTAAGAATTTCTCAATAAGTAAGAATCGGAGAGTAATTTCAAAACCAAAATTTTATGAAGCAAACAGATATGAGTTTTAGAAACTAAAAAGGTGTGTTGTTTAATTACTTTCTAGTTTTTTTCCTTCTTACATATTTTGTGCATAACGCAGGCTCCACATTCCCAGCCATGCTCGGGCAAGACTCTCTCAGATTGGGCATTGACACCCTCTCAAGCTACGCCTTCGGGTGTGTCAAATCCGCCTCCGGCTGGACTCTCCCGGCCCAAGGTCTGTTGGGCTTGGGCCGAGGGACCTTGTCACTTCCTTCCCAATCCTCCTCACTCTACTCCGGCATTTTCTCCTACTGCCTCCCCAGTTTCCAGTCCTCCTACTTTTCCAGGTCCCTAAAACTCGGGCCCACGGGCCAGCCCAGAAGAATCCGAACCACCCCGCTCCTCCGAAACCCGCGCCGGCCCTCTTTCTACTACGTGAACCTCACCGGCATCAACGTGGGCCGGGTTAGGGTACCATTACCGACAGAATATCTCGCATTCAACCCGAATAAGGGATCCGAAACCATCATAGATTCCGGCACGATCATAACCCGGTTCGTGGGACCGGTTTACAATGCAATAAGGGATGAGTTTAGAAACCAAGTGAAGGGACCGTTCTTCAGCAGAGGGGGATTCAACACGTGCTTTGTGAAGACCTACGAGAGTTTGGCGCCGTTGATCAAGCTTCGGTTCACGGGCTTGGATGTGACTTTGCCCTATGAGAACACCCTCATACACACCGCCTACGGCGGCATGGCGTGCTTGGCGATGGCTACAGCGCCGAATAACGTAAACTCGGCTCTCAATGTCATCGCCAACTATCAGCAACAAAACCTTAGGGTTTTGTTTGATACCCTTCATAATAGGGTTGGAATAGCGCGTGAGCTTTGTAACTAGCTGGTTGATCATGTGTACTTTTTGTTTGTCTTCTTAATTGGTATGTTCATTTTTGTTTGTTTCTTTTAATTTCCTAGGTTGTTTTGCTTTTTGGACCTGTTTCAAATGGCTGTGGTGAATAAGCCGTGTGGGCACTGATTTGATTGGCTTTGGAGTTTGGAGCCTTTTCTCGAAATAAGATGTGTTGTGAACTTGTAGTACTTCGTGTTTTTTGTTTTGATTAATTGATCTTTTTGGTCTAGGACCTGGCTGCTTCAAATATGCCAAAAGAACTTTTAAAAAGTTTTGGAGATACAAGTCATCATATAAGTGCTTTTGATGGCTACTTTTAAAAATATAGATTTTTTTCAATAAAGAAACTCTAAAAAAAAAACTTTTAACTTTATATCAAAAGAGGATGATCATGACTTAAAATTGAAGAACTTATTTAAAAACTTTTTGTATAGAATCACTTGTTATTTGTAAAGTTAGGTTACGAAAATATCGGTGAATAGGTTAATTTTGATACAAGCAAAGTTATAAGCCTTATATTTATTTTATAGCCAAACAAGAGCAACTAATAGTTGGAAATTTGATTTGATAATTAAATCGTTGAACTTAGTTCATAAATTAAATGAGTTGAACTTGAGCTTAAAATTGAGTTCGTTAAATAAATGAATCGAATTTGACTTTTATATAATTTGACTCATTTGGTTCATGAATTAACCTGATATATATACACACACATATTAAGTTTATATAATTTATTGAATTTTCTATTATTTTATATATAAAAGGTGAGATAGTTTTTATTTATAGGGTTTGGTTATAATTATATTTTTTCATTGTCATACTTTATTGTCCTACAAAGCTAATAGAATATGTTTAATTTTGTCTTAAAAAATAAAACAATCATTTTATCAAAAATATATTAATAAATTGAAAATTTGAAATTTATATGATTTAAAATTTTGATTTTTGATTCATGTGATTTAAACTAACGAACTGAGTTGGGTTGTTCGTAAGTTTGAATTGAATTGAGTTCAAGTTGAAAAAAAATCATATCAAACTCAAGTCAAATTTTTTACTAAACTAAATATTAACAAACTGAATCGAATTAAACTAAACTAAATTCGACTCAACTCAACTCATTTTCATCATTATTTACATTTCTTTTGTATGCAAGTTTATTTATGAAAAGATGTGACAGAAGATCACATCTCATGCTCGACTTATCAAAGGACAAAATATCAAGTAATGTTCATTTATTAATTTTCCCCAACAAACTGACCACAAGTCCCTTCTTAGTTCTATCATATTTATGTCTCTTGTCTAATTCTTCTCAGTCCATATCTATTTCTAGGTATGATCAAAGTTCTTATGGTTATGAAATGATGGGATAATTTAAAATATAAAAACAATAAAATAAAATAACATAAACTTTAATTTTATTTAATATTAGATGTACACCATATAATAAATTAAATAGTATGGGGCATGATGACTTGACTTCATCCTCACCTTTCTCCAACTTATCACCGACAATCTACTTAGGATTCCAAACTAAATGTTGGCAATTGTTATATCATCTTGTCTTGTATTTTATATGGACCAAATAATTAAGTTTTTACCTAGCTATAATAAAATTTTCTATTATTGTATTATTAATCTTATACTTAATCTTAAATTTAGACTACATATCATTGTAAATCAATTTTTTATTAACAAAATTTAGTAAAATAATATTTTATATATATTATTGTAACGCTCCAGCTACAACCAGGGTCATTACCCAGTCATAATCACTATCATTAACAGTAATCATCAGAGTTAAGCAGTTTGGAAGCATACAATAATATAAATAGGGCATCAACAAATGCCATCATCATATATACACTGTACATTTAACATGGTGAATATACATCAGGTTCTGTGTCTTATACAAAACTGTACATAAACTTCCCCCTTGGGGTACAAAATAAAACCAAAGGCGAATACAAAACATCTGAGCCACAAGCTCATGTCATCTAGCCTAAGGTTACAAATCCAAGCTATCCCTGCATAGGCTTCTTGCCTTGGGATCTATCTGCTCCGCTTGATGATTCACCTGCAAAACATAAGCCCCACACATAGGGTGAGATATGAAATCTCAGTAAACTCAGGGCCCTTGAAGGTATTTCCTTCCCCTGGTTCACTTCCAAACATAAACATAAAAATAGTATATCCAGGACATTCATTCTCAGATTCATCCCTGGAATCTCAAGCATACTATCAATCCTCAGAATTCTCAATTCTCATTCACCTGGCCACAACCAGGCGTCTCAAACACGGCCTACAATCGTTCATAGCATAATTCACTACCTGACCACAATCAGGCTATACTCATGGCATACCGCCATTCATCACATCCAACTCTATCCTGCAGAGGCTACATCTAGATATATAGGAACATCTCCTCTCAGGAGGCTACATCTATATACTAGGAACATCTCATGCCAGGATTCAATCATTTACATGAGGCTACATCTGTATATATAGGGACATCTCCACTTTAGGAGGCTACATCTATATATCAGGAACATCTCATGTGACTAGCGGAGGCTTCATCTGTATATATATATATATATATATATATATATATATATAGGAACATCTCAACAAGAGGCTACATCTATATATAACAAGCACATCTCCTTCTAACGAGGCTACATCTGTGTATATAGGAACATCTCTATTCAAGAGGCTACATCTATATCACAGGCACATCTCGTATCCTATCTCAACACACTTGCCTGAGGAGGCTACATCTGTGCATATAGGAACATCTCCGTTCGGGAGGCTACATCTATATCACAGGAACATCTCACAACAGGGCTTACTCAATCTCAAGTAGTCTATCCTACTACCATAGGATTATATCCATTCATTCCCAGAATCCATAGTCATTCTATAGTCAATCACGCCTATCACAAGCTGAATAGCTCATATCACAGCATTCACATTCAATATACATCATTCCCTCTTCAAAGGGTTCAACATACATCTCAAGCATATACGTTCATTACATATCATTCCCTCATCAAAGGGTTCAGCTTACAACTCAAGTGTACACATTCAATACATGACATTCCCTCACCAAAGGGTTCAGCTTATATCTCAAGCACATACAATCAATACATAACATTCCCTCATCAAGGGTTCAGTTCACATCTTTAAGCATATACATTCAATACATGTTATTCCCTCATCAAAGGGTTCCATTCACATCAATACATAACATTCATGTTCCACATACACACAATATATATATATATATATATATATATATATATATATATCACATCACAACCATTCCCCCATCTGGAGAATGGTGGAACACAACAAAGGACATACAATCAAGGTCTAAGAGCTTACCTGCTCTAAGCAAAACACCGGCTTCTCCGGTACCGTGGCTACCACCACCAGATATATCAAGCTCACGTCCTACATAAGCACACATATAGCGTATAAGCAACGGTCCTAAGCCGTTAGAACGAAAGGAACTACAATCCCTTTTTACAGAACTCAAAGCCAATCACTTCACAAGTAGACATGGCAACGGGGCGGGTCGGGGGCGGTTTTTACTTATACCACCCCCGCCCCCGCCCCTCAAAACCACCCCCGCCCCCGCCTCCAAAACCGGCGGGGCTAAAAAAATTGTCCCCGCCCCCGCCCCCGACGGGGGTCGGTTTTCCCCGCCCCCGTCCCGCCCCCGAACACTTAAAAATTATTATTAAAAAATTAATTTTAAACAACAATCATAATATAAAATTTAATCGCGCTAAGTCTCAAATGTATGTAATTACAATAAAATTTCAATATTAGATGTTTATTGTTGGAAAATAAAATTAGTTATACTCTTAATTCTTGAATAAAATTAAGCCTTTATCCCAAAGTATTCCAAATATATAAAAATATTTTTGTAAATAATTAATTATAGCATGGCGGGGGCGGGGGCGGGAGCGGGAGCGGGAGCGGGGGCGGGGCGGTTATCAGCATTACCAAAACCGCCCCCGCCCCCGAATTCACAAGCGGGGAAAAACCGAACCCGAACCCGAAACCGGTCAACTCGGTTTTTCCCCGTTGACATCGGGGCGGGTTCGGACGGATGTCCACGGGTGCGGGTCAAGTTGCCATGTCTATTCACAAGTGATTCTCAGACCTTCACTAGGATCCTTCTCGGCCTAACCAAGGCCCCAGAGTGTCTCCTAAGACTCTTGTAACACCCCGTAGGCCTCCGACGTGTTATCATTAATAATATCAGTTTAACGTTTAAAACATAGTTTATAAAACTCAACGGAAGCACAGAATCACTTTTCTTGATACATTATGTATGAAACAACATCAACTCATCAAAGTCACACACAAAGCATAAAAGCACACCCCTGCTGATCCAGTTTCTCATAACACATAAACCATACAGACAGATATCTATCAGAAATAGGCAGATATATCACTATACCACAGCTATACTCGGGAGAATATGTCTCATAAAC
>PYAF01003760.1:98287-135209 GCA_007407185.1 Glycine tomentella
GCGCCATATGCCAGAACAATCCATAAACTTGCATTTTTAAGCATCTTTCAGAGGATTCTAAAGCATGATCATATTCCTTAACCCAAAAACTTAGATTCATGCTTAAACTAAGCTTAAACATATGCTTACGAATTCAAGCTATTACATTTGGCGCCATCAGCGCCAATCCTGGCGCCACCGGCGCCGCACCCTTAGCGGGGTTTTCTGACCTGAATCAAGCTCTACTCAGGCTAATACAAAGCACATCCATGCCTTAGCCTTACCAAAACCAAGCTCAATAATGTAACCCATATCAGCTCATAATACAACTCAATTCAACTCATAGACAATCTCTACAAGACACCATGAACAACATGTCAACAACTCTAAGGTTCATAGCAACCAAATAATCAGCCCTTTTCTCTAAACATGCACAACTCAGAGCCAAAATCAAACTTCATCAATAATAATTTCTGAAGGCTCTAACATCATCACAACAACCACCTGAACATAACCCTCACAAAAACCCTGGGCTAATTCCAACCCCATCACATATGGGTTACTATTCATGCAAACCCCCAATCTCAAAATTAAGCGGAGAAACTTGAGTTTCTTACCTCAACGGCGACAAAAAAGACCCTAGGACCACCTCCTCGAGCTCCGGTGTCCTTCCCCTGCGATGGGTCTCAGCCAAACTCAAGTTCTCTGAGCTTTCCTTTGGGGATTTCAAAACTCACTCAAAAGGGGTTTTTAAAGAGAAGGGATGAGTGATTCAAGCTTCCAAGGTGTTTCTCTCACAAGAATAAGCCATAAGGAAGTGTTTTAGTCAAGGAGCATTTTCCCCTTCAATTTTCGCGTTTTGGGCTTTAAATAGTGGCTCTGCCCGACCTGTGGCGCTCTTGGCGCCAGCTCGGCGCCCCCAGCGCCACACTCCAGAAAATCCGGCGCCATCCGCGCCACATCTGGCGCCCCTAGCGCCACATCCCAGAAACTCCGGCGCCATCCGCGCCACATCTGGCGCCCCTAGCGCCACATCCCAGAAACTCTTGCGCCATCCGCGCCAGCTGGGAAACTTGGCGCCCCTGGTGCCACCTCTGGCGCTCCCAGCGTGAACCTCCAGAGACTCCCCGCTTCCAGCGTGACCCTGGCGCTCCTGGCGCCACTTCCCAGAGACCATGGCGCCCTCAGCGTGAACCTGGTGCTCCTGGCGCCACACTCCAGTGCTATGGCGCCATCAGCGCCGCAACCCTTACAGGGTTTTCTGCTAAATGCACCCTTTTGGATAATTAGAACATGGTTATAGCCTTAATCACAGGGTTTAAAGTTCGAGGTCTTACAATTATACAATTTTAATTTTTACTTACTATAATGATAAAAAATAATATTTTTCTACAATCAATTGAAATTAATAGGCTTTAAATTTTCTAAAGAAAATAAAAATAATATTAATTGCATCATATATATATATATATGAGTTTGCTAATATAAAGCCACTTAAAAATTAGAAAATTTATGTTAACAACTTGCACTTTTTTATTTTTAGACAAAAAAACCATTCAGATTTTTGTCTGATATTAATTACATTATATATATATATGTGTGTGTGTGTGTGTGTGTGTGTGTGTGTGTGTGTGTGTGTGTGTGTGCGTGTGTGTGTGTGTGTGTTTGTTAACATATACTTACTTAAAAATTAACAAATCTATTAACAGCTTGCACCTTATTATTTCAGACAAAAAAAAATCATTCATTTTTATTTTAAATAATTAAATTCAAAAGGACATGATCGTAATTTTATTTTTTCTCCTCTGTGCTCCCTCCCCCCAAATTCTCTCTCTTTCCTCACCATCTTCCATGTTCTAGCAAAAAGGAAAAATGGAGATTTTGTTAATCGTATATTGACATAAAATGCATTAACAACTAATAGTCCTCAAAACAATTTTCAGTTTCATATATGCAAAAGGGAGAGATTTGGAACATAGGTCATAAAATTGGCAAAATAGAGGTTTTGTAAATGGTCTGTGTTCTGTTTGTTTCCAGAACATAGATGTACAGCAAATACGCTGATATGTTGCTATATGATCTAATTCCAACTCTAATACTTTGGGAATATTTATGAAGAAGAAATATCTCAAAGCAAGTGATCACAATGCGTAAAATACACCTCAATTGATGTGGGGTGTGTGCACTGTGTGATTGAACGAGAGAGTTAGAATGTGTATGTACCTTTCTCCATGGAGGACGTCCCTATTTATAGCTTTGAGAATACTGATCTGAGTTAGTTGAGTAGTGACCTTCATCCATTATCTGTTAGTGGCTATAGTGTTTTTATCTCCACTACCTTAGGCCAGGATCTTCGGTTATCTGAACGGAGGTGCATATTATAACCAGCAATGATCATGCACTAGTTAATTTTTAAATTTTTTTAATAACTATATATACTTATATAATTAATTAAGATTAAAAATAAAATTTGGCACTATCTAAAATTTGGAATAGTGCAAGTTTAATTTTTTTTATTTTTTTAAAATTTGAATTGAAGCAATATGTGATATAAAGAGTACCAAAGCATAGCAGTCTCTCCTTAGTCTCCTGATGTGTTGCAAACACATCTTAGTTTTAGGCTAGTTTTAAGTTATAATTTAGTTAAATAATTAGGAAAATAGATTAGAATTAGTTAAGTTTATTATGTTATTGTTTTAAATCTCATTTCAATACATTTGAGCATTTTCAGGTTAAAAAGAGGAAGTTCTAGCAAAGAAAATAAGAAAAGCCAGTTCAAGGTCCCGCGCCACTCGAGCTAGGAGCCGCACGGATCACGCCAGATGGTGAATTGAAGGCCCCAGTTTTGAAGACTCCACGCAATTAGCGTGGAGGTTCACGCCACCAGCGTGACAAGGCCGCAAGCACCGCGCCATCAGCGCCACAACCACGCGATCAGCGCCACAAAGCTCAGCATCAGACATTCAGCTCGAAGACTCCACGCGGTCAGTGCCATCAATTCGAACAAGCAGCGCGGTTAGCGCGGGACTTCGCGTAGATCGCGTGGAAAAGATTTTGTTTCCTTATTTAACTTATCTGTTTCGAGATTGAGTGTTGTTTTAGGCTTTGTTACCTTAATTAAAGCATTCTATAAATACAAAGCCTCTGAACTGAGTCTATATACTTTTGAATACGTGGGGAATACATTGGATTAGCCAGAGAAACTCTCTAAACACCATTTTAAATCCCTGGAAATCAAGAATCAAAGCTAGGGTTTCAGCACAGTCATGTATTATTCGACAGCTTTGATGTTCTTTAGGCCTATGGCAGGCTAAATCTTGTATTGTGGAAAGGCCATGAACTGATGTTAACTCCTTTGTAATTTGACTGGTATTGAATAATAATGTTTTGATTGTTTTATTCTATTCTATTCTTATTTTCTATTCTTATTTGGAACTTATCACTTCAATTAAGTATCTAGGGTTAGGATTCGCAATGGGGACGTTGGGATTTTAATTTCTAACCTGTTTAGAATAATAGTTATTCATCACCTAGGGATAGGGATGCATGACTGTAGAAATTATCATATGGTCTTTTAAATGCTTAAACTGATAGATTTCACTAAGGAATTAGGTTTTCGATTCAGGTTAAAAGGTTAATTCACTAAGGGATTAGGGATTAACTAATTTGGAAAAGACTTATTGTCTGAACAATCATAACAAGAAACCCTTATGATATATTCTCTAAATGCTTAGTTTGACAGAATTTCTAAGGGATTAGGATTCTCGATCGAATTAAAGGGATAAGTCGCTAATAAATTAGGATTTACGAAATTAGGAGAGATTTATCATTTGTGTACATTAAATTAATAAACCAATCAAGTGAAGGAGGTAGGAATCAGAGGGGAATGTGCCTTACCACAATTGTTTCTCCATTGGTAACAACTCTATTTAGTTTACTGCATCTTTAATTTCAGTTTTTACATTCAAGCAACCAATTCAATCCACAACAATCTTAAACAAATTCTGTTTTTACTTTCAATCACATTGATTCCTCATTACTGTGAATTTCACTTCAATCCCTGTGGAGAACGATACTCACTTACCTATTTTATTACTTGAAATGATCGGTGCACTTGTCGTGGTGCGAGCGTATTAAATCGCTAACATCTCCTATTTTTCAGCTTTATGCTTTCTTCCCTCCACTCCACGAGACCACGACCACTCCACTCTTCTCTCTCTCCTCCAATCTCGGTCTCCCTCCAGTCTCCTCTTAGGCTCTCTCACCTCACGGAGTCACGGTCAGTCGGTCACAACCTCTCTTCCAACGGCCAACATCAAGCTCCTCTTTCTCTCAAATCGCCGCACCGATCTCCCTCTATTGTCCTCTCCCTCACCTCATGGTCACGGGTGACGCCGTCATGGCCTCTCCCTCCCATTATCAAGCTCTCAGATCGTTGGTCTCCCTCACCTCACGGTCACGAGTCAGTGGTCACGGGTCATGTGGCTGAGTTGTTTGTTCATATTAGTTTTGCTCCTTTTCTTTTTGCCTTTTGATTTTCTTTGAGAAAACTGAAAAGAGAGAACGACTAGTGAGTAATAAGAGAGGTGAGAATGTTGGTAGACTTGTTGGGTTGTATGCATAAATGTTGAAATGTTGAATCCTCAGTGTTGTGTGAATGTTGAGAACTTTACCACTCACCTGCAAAGTGCATTGACAAAACAATTAGTAATTAATTTGTTGTAACGCTAAATTATTAGTTAATTGAGTGAAACAAAGAGAAAAAGGCATAATTTTGTTGTGTGGGAATGAGATTATTGATAGATTGGAATTGTATGGAACTGGAATGAAACAAAGAGAAATTCAATTAATTACTTGCTTGTTTAATGACTGTTATTTTGTGAACTGTGAAAATCCTAGTTTTGACATATAGGTTGAAAAAGTATGGGCAAGGATAAATAGAAAAGTACAGATGTGTTCTTTAAAAAGAAAATAGTCTCTAAACGTGAATCAAGTGATGCTCCTACGAACATAATTTCTGAAAGTGATGCACCTTCTCATGATCAAACTCCCTCAAAGTGTCGTAGAATTGAACATACTGATGACATTATTACATTCAAAAATAAAATTTTTGAACGCAATCCAGGCAAACATAAGCCAATTTGGGAGTATTCAGTTAATGAAGTCGATGAGATACAGAGAGCTTATTTAATAGTTGGACCATATCAACCTCAATGCACTTATCCTTTTTCAAAGGAAAAGCATCCTCGACGTTTTCAAGCTTCTTGGTCCAAAGAATTTTCTTCTTCGCTTGAGTATTCACCTTCTATAGATGTTGTGTTTTGTTTACCATGCTATCTTTTCACTACAAAGGTCGGTGGGCGACATGGTTGAGATGCATTCAACATCGAAGGTTTTAATGGTTCGGATAGAGTTCATAGTGGAAAGTATTGTGTTTTTCTAAGTCACATGGGAGATGATCCTTGTTCACAACATACTAATGCACTCATCTTATGTTAGACTTAATGAATTAGCCTTGCAATTGATAAAGTTATGCATGCTCAAAACTTCCAACAAATTGAAAGCAATAGGTTGCGTGTTAAGACTTCAATTGATGTCGCTCGTTGGCTTGCTTTTCAAGGATGTTCTTTTAGAGGGCATGATGAGACTATTAATTCAAGAAATAGTGACAATTTTATTGAAATGATTAAACTTTTGGCATCTTACAATGAAAAAGTTGCTAATGTTGTTCTACAGAATGCTTCATTGACAGCCAAGTATACCTCACCTCAAATATAAAAGGAGATTTTATACGTCCTAGCAAACAAAGTAAAACAGATTCGCAAAGATATTAGGGACTTTAAGTTTTGTATTATTATGGATGAAGCACGTGATGAATCCAAAAGGGAACAAATGACTCTTACTTTAAACGTCGTGATCAATTCCATGCTTCCCAAATTTATGAATTTGAACGTTTGCAGGCTATTGGTGAGCTTGAAACAGATCCAGGTTCTAACATAGTAGGTACACTAAAGAGGGCTAGTGATACTAGATGGGGTTCTCATTATTATTCCATATTCAGTCTTCAATGAGGGTATAATTAATCGTGTTCAGTACTTTAAAAAATTCGTAGTGAAGGCTCAAATTACACCCAAAGAGGAGAAGCTATTGCAGCTTATAATATGATCACTTCTTTTGAGTTTATCTTTAATTTAATTTTGATGAAAGAGCTCATGGGCATAACTGAAATTCTTTGTCAAGCATTATAGCGAAAATCTCAAGATATTTTGAATGTTGTACAATTAGTTTCAAGTACAAAGGAACTTATTCAAGAATTACAAGAAAATGGTTGGAAAAGAATACTTGAAAGTGTTGTTAATTTCTCTAAGCTTCATGAAATAAATGTTCCAGATCTTGATGCTCAATATATTGAAGGTCGTGGTTGTCGACAACATGATCAAATAACTATTGAGCATCACTATCATTTTGATATCTTTAATTCAACCATTGACTTTCAATTACAAGAGTTGGATAAAAGGTTTAATGAGCAAACAATGGAACTTTTATCACTAAGCTTTTCATTAGATCCAAAGAATGGTTACAAAACATTTAAAATGTTGATGATATTTGTAGCCTTGTAAAGAAATAGTATCCTCTTGATTTTTCTAAGTAAGAGCGAATGAATTTGAATTGTCAATTGAAGCATTTCCACAAGGACATCCCAAAACATCCAAAACTTCAAAACTTATCTTCAATTTTTGAGTTGTGTCAAGGATTAGCTGAGACAGGAAAGACAAATTTTTATCATTTGGTTAGTAGGCTAATTCGTCTTATCTTAACACTACCAATTTCAACAGCAAGTGGTGAACGTGCATTCTCAGCAATGAAAATTGTGAAAACAAGACTTCGAAACAAAATGAAGGATGAATTTCTTGCAAATAATTTGGTTGTGTATATTAAAAGAGAGATTGTTGAAACTTTTATCATAGATTCTATCCTTGAAGATTTCATCAATCTAAAATAGTATCGTTTACAATCTTATGTATGCAATTTTTTTATTATATTTCAAATTATTTCTTAAATGTTATTATACATATAATTATTATATTTGTGTGTATCTATATCTATAGGACAATGCTTGATTCATTACGTATTATTTTGTGTGGGAGGAAAATGAGACTCTTATATTTGAAATGCTTAACGGAAAGGTTAGTGTCATTTTATATGTTTGTTTTGATATATAATCATTGGCAATTGTTTCATTTAAAATTTTAATGTTATGTAAATTTGTGCGATTATAATATAAATTTTGATAATTTGATATGTCAAATTTTTTTGTATGAGCTAAAATCATTTCTTGGCTCAGGCACTACGGATGTGGCCGTGCGAGAAGAGCAAACATGGGAGAGAGAAAGAATGATTAATAAAATAAATTAAATTTACATGAGTATCCTTTAATTGACATAAGTTAAAATATAAAAATGAATATTTTTTTCCCAAATTGCTAATATAGACATTTTAATTTTTAAGTAAATTGATGTTTATATATATATATATATATGAGTTGTTCTAGGAGATCTTTTTTCCTATCAAGGTTACTGCCATACTGTAAGTAAAACTACATATGTGTCTCTTTATGTGATAAGAAGGATTATTTTTTTTATAAAGCTTTTATTGTAAATACTATTAAATTGTCAGTAGTTTTTTTGTTTAGTTATTGTTTTTAATTATAATCACACATTGTCTTACTAAATAATATAATTATACTATCAACACCTTTTTTTACCTCTTCACTCATAGTATTGTATAAAAATTGAATATAATAATAATAAAAATAATAGTATTATCCTTTAATTTTAATATTTATATTTATTTAAATAGACTTATTTGTTAAGTCTAAAAGATTTTTTTAATGGTTTCACTTTCAAGTTTAGTTGTTAATTTTAACTACATTTTTTTTAAAGAATCTTTAGTCTAGTTTACTTAGCAAATAAGCATTTGTGGACTACTAAAAAATATGAATTTAACATCAACCGATTAACATTGATTCTAATGAAAAATCGATGTTAACAAAAACACGGTAGAATTTTTTAAATAAAGTGTTTTTGTTAACATCGGTTATAAAATAACCGATGTTGTGAGTTTCCCTTAACATTGATTGTTTTAAATCAATGTTGTGAGCACAAAGTTAACATCAATTTTTAATAAAATTGATGTTTTTTCGCTTAACATGGATTTTAATAAAATTGATGTTGTTTCATTCTATTTGTTGCCATCTCAAACCCCCAAACCTTTCTCACTTTCATTCTCTTTGTTGTCATATCAAACCCTACGCTATGCTTCGATTACCCAATCCGAATCCAAATCCAATAGGATGTCGTATCGACCTTCTGCCAGCGCCAGGATCGAGGTTTGTCGAAACTGCTACAAGGTCGCCCTGGACACCGATGAAGGTCACCAACACCGAGAGGATACCATATGGAGATCTGTGTAGGAAAAAGAGTTTGTAGAAGAAGAGACGCGAGAGTCTCCAATCACAGTAGAAAAAGATAGGATACCTTGTTGCAGTTAGAACACCTTCCAGCCATGGTTACTGGTGTTTTCATCAATGAATATAACATGCAATTTGAGGTCGGTGTTTTCATCAATGACAATAACATGCAGTTTGAGGCCACAACTTAGTTTCAGAAGTTGCTTTTGATTGGTTAGATATTTTTCTATGGCGTTTTTTGTTATTTTTTTATGGTTCTAAATGTGAAATGATGTTTGATGAAATCCATTTATGTCCTACCATAATGTAGCCCACCAATTGAGGAGGTTATTCAAGCTGGTGTAGTTCCACGATTTGTTGAGTTCTTAATGAGGGAAGATTTTACACAACTGCGGGTTTGTTATCTGCCTAGTTTTACTTTATGTAATCAATATATTTATCTTTGCTTATTTATTGCCTTGATGTTGTTTAATGTTTGTTGTAGTTTGAGGCAGCTTGTGCTCTAACAAATATAGCTTCTAGAACTTCTGAAAACACCAAGGCGGTAATTGATCATGGTGTTGTCCCAATTTTTGTAAAGTTCCTTGGTTCACCCAATGCTGATGTCCGTGAACATGTACATTTCGTGTACCTTATCATATCTTTATTATCAATAAAAATTATACACATTTTTAAAATGAGAACAAATACTTTTTATGTTGTTTAACAAGAAAATATGTTTGTTTATGTTGATTTTGGTGTTGGATGATATGTTATTTGCTAGTATAATGAAGCCTTTCTATATCCATACCAGACAAATTTTCCCAACCAGTTCCCTTAATTGCTTCTCTTGCAATCTATTAATCAACATGCCCTCACTGAGCCCTAGATTCTCTATGTTCCTACCTAATATGTACCTTAGTAATAGGTGGCTTCCTAATATATTCCTATAAGAATAGGGAGTTAAAACCAAATAGGGAGTTAAACTTTTACGTGTAGATGAGCACATATAGGTCCATTAAACATTTGGAACTTTGGTTAAGTAATTACTAAATGAATATGGTGAATTCATGTTTAGTTAGAATAAATGAAGATTGAATAAGAAAAACTTCTATAAGAATTAATGCTAGTAAAAGATATGCTAATATGATGGAGAAAATGAGACATGCATGCCCTCTCTAGAAGAAGTTGTTCTTCTATATATTGGCAATCGTGAGTTTATGTTACATCTTTCATTGATTATTTCCACAAGGAGGATGCCAAAGCCGTAAATGTCTGCTTTCCTTGTTAGCTTCCCCCCTATTGCATACTTTGGTGCCAAATAACCTCTGAAAAAAAACATGCATTGATGCATCAGCAAAATTTTTTTATATAAAATAGGTGATTAAAAACTATTACATGCTTATGAAAACAGAAAAAGCGAAATATTCCTCTCTCCCAAGTAAGAAGGGAAAAATATAGAGTAAATAGTCATATATAATATCATAATATCCCAAAGCAAATATGAAGTTTTCGTTAACATTCATTAATAGTTTGGTAGCATTGCCATAGATCTCAAGAATTTTGTTTAAACAGATGAAGTTGAAACCAGTCAAATTATGTGTACATTGCAGTTTTTGAACTAAATATTAGTGCAGAGGACTAACTCAATCTTGTGTCGCCACTAAAACAATATAGTATACAGAATGTGATCAGTGTTGTCAACTGTATTCTAATTTTCCTATATAATAGAATGTAATTCTGATCAATCAGAAAAAAGTGTTAACATCGATGTGCAAGTCAAAGATCTTGAATATGAAACTTGGAAATTGAGGGGGAGGGTTCAAGTCTTAAAATTTGGAATTGTGAAGTTTGTTTTACCGTTTCAAGGGGAAAAACAAAACAAAATAAAAATGATTTGAAAATAGGGTTTTGTGTCAACCTGAAGAATATTATTTATAGTATGAACTGTGTTTCTGCTTCAACCAGAAGAATAACAATGCTTTGTCTATTTAACATTGTATCTATTGCAGTTATTAATTTGTTGTTATTATAGTTCTAGAATTGTGTGAAAGATGATTATTTTGCATTAAAGTTGGTAATAGAAATGCACTGAACTTTTTGCTTAAGTTTTTAATGTGTCTTTTAAAATTACACAGAAGGAAATAAAGAGAATAAGCCATATTTTTTTAAAACAAAAATATGACATTTTATATCGGTTATGAAATACAATACAACATTGATTTTTGACAGAACCGATGTAGAAAGTGTCTTTTCTACATCGATTGAACAACATTGGTTTTTAGGAAAATCGATGTTGATTTTTGTATATTTTACATTTTTTGTTTATTTCTTATTATACGACATCGATTTTCTTAAAAATCAATGTTGTGTAGTGTATGTTAACATCAATTTTAAAAAATCGATGTTAACATTGATACTTTTAATGTTAATGATTTTAATATCGGTTAAAAATTTGATATTAAAAGTAAAAAACAACCAATATTAAAAACTTATTTTCTAACAGTGGTGACTTGATTTTGATGCAAACTAAGATATAACCGATACATCTATTTTCATCCCTAGATGAGAGCAATTGACTTTTACGTCACATCTTTTGCATACAAGTTTATTGATGAAAAATTGTAAGTATGTGCTAAAAAGGGAGTTTTAGTTGTAACAAAATAAAACTTCAAATGTAATGCCTTGTAAATTTATGGTACCCCTAGGAGTGTGTTTGGATAGGGCATTTAAATTGGAGAAAGTAATTTAAACAATAATTTAAAATTTTATAAGATAAAATTTCATGTTTGGATATTTTATTTGGAAAATTTCAAAATTTAAGAATTTTTAAAGGAGAATTTAGTTAGCTAAAATCAAGGAATTTTAATTTACCAACTAAAATCAGAGAATTTCAAAATTCTCTCGTACTATCCGTCTCCGTTCTCTCTCCCTCGCTCTATGCACTCTCCGTTCTCTCTCACTCTCTGCACTCTCATACTCTCATTCTCTCTCCCTCGCTCAGATTCTCGCTCTCCCTCTCTCTCGTTCGTTCCTCTCTCAACCAAATCGCGCATCCTCATTCTCGCAGAGGTAATATTTCATTCACTCTTTGTTCTTCTTTTCTTCATTTTCATTTTTGTTCTTTCTCATTCTCACAATTCCTAAGTTGTTTTCATTTTTATTCTCATTCTCTTTTTTCCTTTCAGAGTCTGTTATCTCTCTCCGTTCAGACTTCGCTTTCTCTCTCACGGTGGTTCGTAACAGGTTCGTCACCAATCTCGCGATCTAGGTTTTGTTCTTTGTTTCATCAATTTGTGTTTCGAGCTTGAATCGACAATTTGTGTTTTGAGTTTTGTATGTGACCTTTTTGTTTTGACTGAGGTAATTTTCTTCTAGCTCCTCAAACCCCTTTTATTAGCCATTTCTACTTTAAAATAGAAACCCCTTTTATTGAGCTTTTCCAGGAGAGAGAGATAAAGATTAGCTAGCACTAGTTTTTAGCAGAGATAGATTTTCTTATGATCATTTAGATGCAGTGGAGATTTGAAGTAGGATTAAGGTTGCAGTGCTTACTTTAATTGTTATTGTTCATGAATCTTGTTCACTGTTTTTTATTTTAACCTTTTGTGAAGTCATGGATTCTTCTATAGTTGTCCTTTTTTTTTAAATTAGATTTTGGTTTGTGTCTGCCCATAAGGTATGGTGATGGAAATTAATTACCATTAATTGCATAGATTATCCGGAATAGATCATTCTATCTTAACCAATGATTTCAAATTTAAATTTTGAATATATAACTATCTTAAATATGCAGAAAAGAATTTACTATTCATAATAGTTCTATCTAATTTGAGTAGGCTTATTTCTGTTGAAAAATACTCTATTGACCAATATAAAAAAAAACCCCTCTAATTCTTATGATTAGTTGCTTTAGCCCATCCCTTCCTACTTTAGCCAACAGATTTCAATGTTCAGAGATAGCTAATGAAGACAAAGTAAACTTTTGTGGGTGAGTAAAAAAGTGGGTAGTGGAGTAGTGGTGCTAAGACACTAAACAGGGAATGAGCTTAATTTGTCTTGGTGTGGAGACCTTTCATAACAGGGAATGAGCTTTTGGGAGTCTTCCTTCAAAAAATTAACAAAAGCAGGGTTTGTAGGAATTGACACTTTTAAAGGTTCTGTATCTGTAGGCATTTTCCATCTTTGAGGATGAGCAGAAATTAGGCCTGCTAGCCAAACCACTGGGCCAGCTAAGTTATTTGTAGCATAATCACCCCTTGTTTCTCTGTCTTTCAGTATTTTAAGAGATCTAGCAAACTTGAATTTTGGGGTCCAAAAGTCCAATTCCTTGTATTCCTTATTAACCTCATTGATGACTCTCAATAATGCAGTGTTGGATAGATGACTTCCTTTGAATCTTATATTACCACTTAAACCATTAAAATTGTTAGATAACATTTTCTCCAACACCCTTGGCTTTGAGTTACTAGATTTGCTATTGATTTTCTCTAAGGCCTCTGTAATGCATCTAATCCTGGTTTAGTGCCTGCTGTTTTAGCATGCTCAGATTGGAAATTTTCCTTGTTTTGGAAATATCTTGTTCTAGATTGTTTCAATTTACTTTGTTATCTATATAATGTAATTGTGTAGGGGTTGGTTTCTTTGATCAGTTTAATATAGGTTTCTAATTATATTAACAGCTAAACAATGTTTCATGGCATTCTTCTAATTAATTATGTCATAATGCATAGCCATTTTCCTGCTCCCCTTCGCCGCCGCCGCTACCGCCGCAGATTCCTTTGAGGACCCTGCTAAGAAGACTTGCAAGCCTTACACTATCACCAAGTCTAGGGAGAGTTGGACCGAACCTAAGCACGACAAGTTCCTTGAAGCTCTTCAATTGTATGTGAATTTTTACTTCTTTCTTTAATTTGTTTTGTACTAGGATGTAGTGTGTGGATTTTGAAGCCCAATTGAGACATGAGTTTTAGTTGTAAACCATATAAAAGGTTTTAAATTGCGGTTATGGTCGTGCATTTCTTGATATTATGGGAAATTATAGATAAATGTGGTGGCTACAATTGTGGTCTGGGACACCCACCCCCCAGAAACCTTAACATTGCGGCCAAAATTGTGGACATGAACCGTTATTTAAAACCTGGGCCATGTTCATATGTGTGTTTTGTTTTGTGGTGGTTTTAGGTAGTTGCTTTTGAAGGATTTACGTATTTTATTATTTTAGATGGGTTTAGTCATTAGTGTTAGGGGACAGGGGTAGGATTTTTATTAATGTTATTATTATTATTTTTAGAAATAGTAATATTTGGAAATGACTTGACTTGGAACAATTTTAAATTTGTTGAGTCACGAGTAACACATTACACTATGGTTGTATTGCTGGATTGGATTCTACTTTTTCTATGGCTGGTTTTGATTGTTCTGTATTACAATGTATGAGACTCATTGTAGGGGAAAGAATCATAAGGCAATTAGGCGTTTTTTTATTCTTTTTTAAGTATTTTCATTAGCTGTTGAAATTGACACTTTCTTCATGGTACCAAAGCTAGGTATTTTTTTTAGTTTAGCAATATAGTACCTAGCTGACAAAGATAAAATTGGGTATGTTGTTATTCTTCTTTTTTTCATTTTCCTTTTTGTATTTATGATTAGCTTTAATGGCTTGTTTGATCACATGGTTATTGAATTCATGGTGGATGGAATGTATTTATTTGATTACTTTTTTTGGTGAAAGGGTTGGATTCTATTTGATGATGCATGATTGGTTTCTTTTTCTTCCTTTTTTTGATTAATTATTATATCTTAGAACAACTTGAGTTGAGCTGTCAAAAGTTTGTTGGTTCTTTCATGATCACAAGCTTGGTGCAGCGTTGTCCGTCTTTTTTTCTTCTTCTTTTGGGTAGATTTGATTTTAAATTTTGAGTTCACGGATACTATTTTATCGCCAATATCTGCAAATGGTAACCGTGTTTTTTTTAAATGGTAATATTCCAAAGTCACCATATAGCCGACCTCACCTAGTGGGATAATAAGACTTTGTTGTTGTTGTATTCTAAGTCTGTTACTTTTTCACCTGCATTGATTAAAATCAGTTGAAAAATTATGTACTGAACCGTGTTTTCTGGTTGACTGAAATTGAGGGCGTTTCCTGGTTTCTCAAGATGTAATTGATCAGTAACATTGTTGGCTTTGGTCTTCATTTAACTTTCATTTCTAACTGCTTGTAGATTGTCATCTTGCAAGTCACTTTTTACATTATCTTATATATATATATATATATATATATATATATATATATATATATATATATATATGGTGGAAGACTATTGGAAATTTGGAAGTGCAATTGTTATTCCTTCCACTCACCTTTCAGTTACAGTGATTTAATGATTTAGCATATCAACTTTTGTCTTATTTCAAATTTGGAAGAGCCTTAATCACTAGCTTCACGACACAAATACACATTAGATGCTTTCAATTCCCACTCAAACTAGTATACACAAATGAATAACTCATGTAATGCTGTTAAAATCAGATGCTTAAAGACTGATCGACCTTGTGTTCCAAGAATAAGCAGCCATACTCTCAGAGCAATCTCATATAACTACCCCTTTTCAGTAGCATGCTACTTACTTTAATCTATCGTGTAGTGTGCATGCTTTAAATTTTCATTGTTCTAGTTATGAAGATTCTGCTAGTTTATACTCATATTTTGGCACTAGCACAATTTAGTGTTATGGTCTTGTGGTCACAAATATAGGTTGTGAGATATCCTTCTCTAGTTGTTTTCTACTAATGGTCTGTACCTTCCAATTTTGATCAATTATCTCATTTACTTGTGATGTGTGACCAATGTGACAATACAACTTTACCTTACTTGATGATTCTTCAACAGGATTGACAATACAACAATGGTTTGATTATTATAGGATAAATAAGTTCATATATCTTTTCATATATCTTAAATATAAGTCATTTTTTTTCTTATGGTTAATTATGTGTCTAGATTTGAAAACTCTATACTAATCATTATTAATACAATGATTTTTTTTGTTGATGTGCAGGGATAGATCATGAAATGTCTTTTGGCTTGCAGGGACTACTTTTTTTTTTAATTAAGATTTTCAAACTATTTTGATGTCTAAGATTGTATGTCGGAATTAGTAATGTTCAAGCTATTCTTATTTTTATATTTTTAATGACAATGATATTGATTAAATGTAGATGAAGTATTTTATATGTTTTCTTTTGTTTTAATTTTTCTTATTGAAATATTTTTTTACACTTTAGTTCTAAATATATATTTTAAAAATATAATTGGACAAGAATATATATAGATTTTTAAAGTAATTCTTATAAAAATAATATATTTTATTTATATGACCATTTATATTTTTAATGACAATGATATTGATTAAATGTAGATGAAGTATTTTATATGTTTTCTTTTGTTTTAATTTTTCTTATTGAAATATTTTTTTACACTTTAGTTCTAAATATATATTTTAAAAATATAATTGGACAAGAATATATATAGATTTTTAAAGTAATTCTTATAAAAATAATATATTTTATTTATATGACCATTTATATTTTTAAAATATAATTGTATCAAAAAAATGAAATATAATAAATTTAAATTATTTAATTCAAACAGAATTCCAAATATAAGAAATTTAAATTATTTTATCCAAACAAGAAATTTCAAATTAAAAGAATTTGAATTGGTTTATTCAAATAAGAAATTTTAAAAATTCAAGAATTTTAATTGATGCATTTCGATTTCCTTAAATTTTAAATTCTTTGAAATTTTAAAATGTCCCATCCAAACACACTCTATGAGTAATTGTTTCGATCTGTTGGTACGTGTAGGTTTTTTTCCATTTTGCTACAATGCACGAAAATCGGTGTAGCAATTAATAGATCAATAATCTTCCATAATTCCACTGGATTCCTGGCTGGCAAAGTCTTGTTTCTTGTAGAAGTTTAGTTGTCTACGCTTCGTGGAACACGGAAGCACGAAAATAGCCCGTTAAAAAGGGACAACACTAATTTCCAAAACATAAAGGGACGTTTATTGAAGAGCGTTTATTGTTATTCCTTCACAGTTAATTTGTACTATTTTATAATATAAATATTTTCTTGATCAAATTATAATAAATTAAAAAGTTATAGAAATGACACTTAAAATAGACGAAATAATTGTTACATTGGAGTACCAATATCCCCATCTGGCTCGGAAGAGACTTATCGAGAAAACTTTGGAAGAAGATAAACTACATAAAAGTTTATATATATATATATATATATATATATATATATATATATATATATATATAGAATCATAATGCATGTCGATCCCTACGTAACTGAAAATGAGGGGTCCAAACATGCATGGATTTTATGCAAATAAATCAATGAAAGTCTTCGATCAATCTATGCCCGTGACTGATCACATCTCATGCACAATGTTCATTTATTAATCTCCCCCACAAACTGATCACAAGTCCCTTTCTAAGTTCTAAAGATTTCTGTATCTTGTCTAATTCTTATATGTCCACATTTGTTTTCTAAATATTTCCTTAGGTAGCGCGGATGAATACGATATGAAAGAGAGGATAATATATAAATGTAAGATAAGATAAAAGTAAAATATTTTTTAACTATTCTAATTAGGATTTTTGACTGTAACTTCAATATATCTTTATAAATTTTGATATTTTGAGTCGATTATCAAATTAATCCACGACCGGTCCTAGAATGGCAAGAGGATGTGACCACCCAAGACCTACGATAAGGAGGGACCAAAAATATAAAAAAAATAATTTAATTATATGATAATTTATTAACGTTGTTTTGTATTAATTTTATAAATAGATTTAAAAAATTATCATCTCTTTTTTTCATCTGAATTATATAAAGTGCTAATATCTTAGTTATTTTTTTCTTTTTAACAGTTTTATGTTTATAAATTTATGTTAATGAATTTTTATCTCAATATGACATTAACATGTAATGAATATATGATAATGTATAGATTTAAAATATTTATTTTATCAAGAATATAAAAAAAAACACAAACTAAAGCTTAAATTATAAATGAGTCTACTTCTATATTATAAATTAAATATTTTTAGTGCATAAATTAAAACTTCTAACTTGGATAATAAATAAAATTATCACTCTCCTTACTCTCTCTCAACTACATGTATGTACACTTTATTTTCTTTATTAGTTCATTTCACACACATTCTCTTCAGCAAAAAACGTCTCTATCATTATTTTCTAACTACTCTCCATTTACTTTATATATATATATATATATATATATATATATATATATATAAATTTTTAAATTGCCCATTCGTTTCAATTTAAAAATATCATCATATCACAATTTAAATTATTTATTATAAATCTAAAATATAATTTATATATGTGTTAGATAATTATCTATTATGGATATTTTAAGAATATTTATTATTAATTTTAATAATAGTAATAATAATAATGTAAAAAAATCATTTATTATCTCCTATAACGCACTGACTAAAATACTAGTACTAATTAAAATTAGAAGTATATTAATAAACATAAAAAATGCATGTAAGTTTAATGGTACAATGATATGTTGTCAATAACATATGACATAGAACTAAATGGAATGGAAAATACAATTCCTCTTATTTAAATTTATTTAAATTGTGTTATTCGTTTAATTATAAAACATTTAACTTTTAATGGAATTATTATTTTTATATAATTTATATTTATATTTTAAAATATTTATATATAGGATCTTATTTTATTGTTTTGACACAGACCCATGAAATCCTAGGACGGGGTCTCCCTCACACAATAACATTAGGTAGGAGTGCAAAATCATGTAAAACCAGTGAAATATGACATGTAAATTGAATTTCATTTACTTTTTAGTTTTTACCTTTTTCTTACATGTTTTGTGTAATACGGGCTAATGTTGGCCATCAACATCATCTTGATCTACGCTTTTGAGTTCGTTAACTCTGTTTCTAGTGGGTCAATATCTTGGCCTAAAGTATATTGGGCTTGGAATGTGGGCTCTTATAGTTACTTTCATAATTTGTGTAGGACATTTCTTCTATCCTAACTTCTAAAAGACTCTGGTGAATAAAAATATTCCTTCAACAAAACACCCTCGTTTCAAAACAACTTTCCCAAAATATGATACTCTTTTAGAATAACTATTTCAAAATATAATTTTTCATATTTCAAAATACCTATTCCGGAATAGGTTTCTGAAGTATACTTATTCTATTCGAGAATATGAAAACTATGTTACATAATAGATATTTCAAAAGAGTGTCGTATTTTGAAACGATTTTTTCAGAATAGAATACATTTTTGGAATAAAAATTCCAAAATATAGTTTTCATATTCTTGAATAGTTATTCAAGAATGTGACAGGAATCCCCTTCCATTCTGGTTGTTAATTCCTGCACGTTCAAGTTGCTTTCTGCATTTTTTTTGGCTTTCGAAATGACTAATCCATGATGTAGTTTGGAATGATTACAGATTTTGACTTTGAGAATGGCCAACAGGAAAGGTAAAAAAAAAAAAAAAAAAATTGGAAAAGGTGCAAGAAACAACATGGAGGTGTAGGTAGAAAATGCCTACAATTTTTGTCAAGCCATTGTTAAGAAAACCCCTCCTTTTGTATTTTTCATTATCCAAAAATACTTTGTATAAAAATTGAATATTTTTAGTGATAGATCTCAAATTGAGATCTTATATCACTTTTTGGTGGATCTCATAGTATCACAGGATTGAAGATGTCTCAATGTTTTTCTCATTTTTGTTCTTTATTGATAGATCTCATTTTGAGATTTTAAGGAAAAAGAAAAAATAAATTGAATATTCTACAAGAATTTATTCTTCATATTATAGATCTTTTCATCTTCATTATTGAAAGATCTGGTAAATATTAAATTTTGAACTCAAAATCTTTACTTAAGATCTAACATTAAAGATATTTCTCATCCTCATTTTCCCCACTAAACCTTCTCCACCTATTTTCTGGTGGAGGCTAACATGGGAGACCTCACCATTATGTGAAAGCTATTTTAAACCCTTAGGTTATACTAATTTTCAAATCAATGGTCAGGATCCTTTTTTTTCATTTTATTTTTTCCCTTTTTTCAACGTGTTTCCTTGTTTACCCTTCCATTCTTCGTTGAAGAAATGCAGATCTGATTTCTTGAATGGGTTCACGTATAATATGCCAATCTGATTTCGTTAAAGAAAAATAACTTCGACAGCAGCACAAGGTGGTGACTGCAAGAAGGAGAACGATGAAGGGACGAGAGACAAAAGGTTAAATATAGTAAAGACTAAAAAGTTAAAGAAAGAGAAAGTAAAAACTTAAAAACTTAAAAAATCTTTATCATTAATTTAAAAATTAATATAATCCAAGAGTTTAAAATAACTTTCCATTTTTTTAACCTATATATATATATATATGACATTTTTTTTATAAAAATAAACTCTTTATCATATAATCTATTTTATCACACATTAAGTCTTATTCTTTTTTTTCTCTTTTCTTTTTTATATAACATGTTATATAAAACAAATGTTCAGCCATAGTCCTATTTCCATTTTGTTTAGTTGCATAGAAATACTTCATTAATCTCAAAACATTGTGGTTTATTTTATTAGGAGATATATAAGCTAATTGTATTGTTCATTTGCAAGGACATCAAGATCCTTTGGTAGTCACTATTTTTTTTTTATTTCAAAATCTTTGATTACAAATAGGGGTGGACATGGATTGGATTTTTAAGAATCTAATCCATATCCAATTCATATCTAATTAAATGGATTGGATTTTAAATCCATATCCATATTTTTTTAAAAACAAACTAGATTTAAGATCCAATCCATTTAAATGGATATGGATTTGGATATATCCAATTTATATCCACTTAAATGTTATAAGATTTTTTTTACAAATTTTAGTTATTAAATACTAAAAAGTGAAAATTTTGTACAAGTCCATTGAAGAGCTATTTTCAACTGACTTTGGTCAAAACTATTTTTTATCGATATTGGTTAGTGTATTTTTGACATACCTCAACCAAAGCAATTTCGACAGATATCGGTCCAGACATTTTTAGTTCGGCATCAACCAAGACTATTTTTTTTTTGCTAACATTAGTCAGTGCATTTTCAGTCGACATTGGTCAATGATGTTTTTGGTCGATCTTAGTTAGGGTTACTTTTTGGTTGAGGTCGACCAGAATTTTTAGTCAATGCACTTTTTGGCCGACATTGACTGGGGGTTTTTCGATTAACATCGATCATGATTAATTTTTAGCCGACATTGGTTAAGATTTTTGTGACTAACATTGATAAGGTTTTTTTTTGCCGATGTCGATCATTGATATTTTTTTTGCCAACATTTGTCAAGACTTTTTTTTATCGACATTAGCTAAATTTTTTTGTTGGAAACAACTAGGATTTGTTGGTCACTATTAACCATGACTATTTCTTTTGGCTGCGTTATCTAGGGATATTTTTTGTTGACATCAACTAGGATTTTTTCGATTGGCGTCAATTGGAGAAATATTTTGACCGACGTCAACTAGGTTTTTTTGGATGATGTCGATCGATGATTTTTTCAACCGATGTCAACCAAAAAATAGTCTTGTCTGACGTCGACAAAAAAAAAACTATAGTCAACGTCGAATGAAAAACCTACTTGATGTCGATAAAAAATAATTTCAACAAACATCAACAAAAAAATTTAGCTGACGTCGGCATAAAAATAGCATCGACTGATGTCGGTCAAAAAATAGTCTTAATCAATGTTGATTAAAAAAAAATCACCAACATTAACCAAAAAATAAGCTCAACGATGACAACTTAAAATCATCATTAGTGAACGTCAACCAAAAAAATAGTCTCAAACAAAGTTGACAAAATAAAAATAAAAAACCAAATATCCAATCCATATCCATTTCATATCCAATTAATTGGATTGGATTTAAAATCCATAAAAATGGATTTGGATATGAAACTAATCCATTTAAATGGATTTAAAATGGATTCGATTGGATTGGATATAGATTATTTTACGGATATGAATTTTTTTGTCCAGCCTTAATTACAAATGAAATAATATAAATCTTTTTCCTTTAAAAAATAAAAAATGAATAATGTGCAAGTACAAGAAACATTTATTTAAATTAAACGGTAGACAATTCTTTGTTTGGCCTCGCGACCAATAGCAACATTAACGGTTAGGAATTAAGCGCTGACGCAAAGATTTATGAGGAGCTAATAAGTTCTTAAATTAATCATGGAGATTGTGTATATAAGTTGGTTATTTAGTTCCTATATTTTAAAAATCCTCCTCTAGTCTTTACACTTTAGCTTTAAAATTGTAAATCATTTTATTTTCACTGTTTTATATTTGTGTTGCACTGAAAAAAATTAAAGTAAACGAAATTTTACAAAGTTAACCACCAACTAAAATTTTAAAGTCTCAAGGACTAAAAATGTATGATTAATGCAATCTCGAAAATTAATTTGAGGATTTAATTTAGTCCATTTACGAGCTTAACTTTCCATGCTCCTTTCCCTGATGAAGTCTATCATCAATTTCTATAATTAAGGATTCAGTTGAAAAAACTTGAACCAACTTCAATGGAGATTTTGTCTTGGTGTCATATGTCAATATAGATGCATGTTAATTTATGCTTGGCATAGTGGTTCACAAACAAATTAACTTCCTTATATGAAGCACTAAAATATATCAAATACAATTAATTCCTAGCTTGCAACCAGTTCAATGAAAACAAAATAAGGGGAAATAAAATACAACAGATGCATATTCGTAGCTTCAACATCTATGTGTCATAGAATATAAATGATCACACCATAAGCTGAACTTTGACCACAATTCACCCCTCTCATTGAACAGTGAACACATTCCTCAACTGTTACACCATGGTGGCCACTATTTTCACAGTCAACGAATTCCATAAACATCCACACAAAGTAGTCACAAGAAAAATATGATTAAACTGTTAAAACACGCCACTAAAGAAAAGAAAAGAAATCAAAGGGACAAGAGAGAAAATTAAAACTCCTTGGCTTTTTCTCCTCAGGCGCCACCACCACTCTCGAATCTCTCTAACACTCTTCACCCTCAACTCCATGTCTTCTTCATCTACATCACTCTCTCTATGAAACACAAATTTCTTAAACACCCTATTACATGTTTCTACCAAAATAATCAATCAATCAATCCAAGGTTTTTAAGAAATGGTCCACCTCCACGATTTCGATCGGGACACCAAGGGTTTTAGGTCACCACAATCATATCAGCCATATTTGTTTGCAATTTCTCATAACATCAATAATCACAATGAAGCCGCAATTGCGACCTCAATTTAAAACCTTGAATCAACCCCACCATTGATGCACAGCCACACCTTCATCTCTCAACTTCCCATACAAAGCCAAGCACTCCCAATAGGCCCTTCCATTCTTCCTCTTCCTATTCCCTTTTTGTGGCTTGCACTCCAAGAAAAGCTCATCCACCAACATTATGGCCTTACTCCTCATCATCTCCTCCACCACCTCAGTCTCAGATTTCATCACCACATACTCTTCCTCCCTCACATTGTTCCTCAACCAATCCGACATCTCTATTTGTGGACCACCCTCCGCCACTGTCTCAATCTTATACATCTCAAAGTCCTTGTTCCTTGTAGGGTATGTCTTGCGAAACCAATCAGTGGCACTCCCTCCATCCTTCTCTGGCAGCCCCACATCGATGAAAACGCGACGAGGGTAACTCTCAAGAGAATCACCCATCAAATCAGGCAAGTACTTCGTACGCTTCAAGTACACCCTTGATTTCCCCGAAGCTGCACGTGGGGGCTCAAGAAGCACGTCTTCTAGTTTTTGTAATGCAGCTTTCTTTGCCTCTGGCACGTACCCTAATAGTTTTCTTTGCGTTCCAACCTTTGTTTCCATGTTGATGGCAACAGGGTTGGGTTTGGCTTCTTGTTGTTGGGCTGAGGTCGAAGATATCAAGGTAAAGGAAGCTAGAAACAATGCCAAAAGCAGCACACGGTGAGAAATATTCCTCATTTCTTAATTAGGTAACCTTATCACAAGATAGTTGGTTGGTTTGTGGCTTCAAAAGCAAGTGTAAGGGATTCAAAAGAGAAAGAAACACAAAGAAGATAACGATGATGACAACCAGAGTGTTGAAATTTTAAAGATTGTTATATATATATGTAGAAGAAGAAAAAGAGAGGCATACAAAAGAAGAGATAATTAGAGAAAAAAGGGGGTTGTAGAATATTGTTTTAGCGAGTGCAAAATCTAGCGGCAGTGTGATTTCCACCCACAAGGGACATTCTCTCGCTTTCAAATGATGACCACAGTAACAACAACTCCCTCATCCGCTGCACCTCCATGTTTTGAACTTATGATCCCGGTCGATGAAAGTGGTTCAAGAGCTCATGATGTGTTTTTTCTGTTATCAAGGCTCTTTTATGTTAGGTGCTTCACCTTCATCGATCAAATATGCATGGAGATGTGGAATGGGGAGAAAGTTTTGAGGCTTCGGGGTGTGATCAAGTTTTGTACTTTTCTTGGTATCGCAGTTTGAATTAAAGAGGGGTACGGATTTGGTGGGAGGAGATTGTGCGGGAGTTATATGCATGGGAAGGTTTGGAAATGGTTGGTGCCACGAGAATTGAGTTATGCCATTCAGTAATGGTTAAGCACTATTTTAATTAATAGTTATTACAAATATATCTTGTCTTTCTATATATCATGCAAACTCCAAAATGGTATGGGGTGGAATTGCTCCTATGAAAACGGGGACAGGTAAGTTGGTCTAAGTTGGAAATTTGCTTTGCATAATTTTGTTACTAGAAAAGATAATGTGCTGGGTGGACTATTTTTGACAGGAATTGGTAGTAGTTATACAGATCCTATTATATGTGTCTATTACTTACTCGCTTTGTACCCGGAAATCACATATATAGTAAAGTTGGTAGTCTAATATAGTTATATAAAAGCAAACTGCTACCAAAATTATAAAAATAGACAACTTTTATATATATATATATATATTAATGATACTTGACAAAAAATAGGGTTAAAAAGATAATTGGACATCTATCTTTTTCTTTTTTAATGTGTGTAGGTTTTAGAAAAATGAAATTTGCTAATTACACCCTCTTTTTAATAAGTGCACTCCAATATTTCAAAATTTAAACTTATTAATTGCACCCCTATTTGATAAGTACATTCCAATATTTTCAAATTAAAATTTGCTACTTGCACTATCTTTGTATAAGTAAATTAATATTTTCTTTTAATCTTAAATAATCATTATATCATTTATTTTATCTCTCTCACACATTATCTCTTTAATACGTAGGCAGTAATATTATCTATGTACGCAAGATATTGTACTAGTCAGTTACAAAAATACAAAAACTCAATATTATTTTAATTTTTCCTTTCGAAAAGACTATAAACCACTGGTGATATAGTAATTCCTCTCTTATTTACTTGACAACTGTTTAGAAACTTGCTAAGTGTAGTGATTTCCTTTCATTTTATATTATGATTTCTATGATCTCCTACTTTGGGTCTTTCATATTTCTCAATATTGTTGGTTCTCTTCTCAATTAACTGAGTCTAATTTAAGACTTGATTTCAACATAGGTGTATTATCACAAGAAGAAAAAATTATTATTGAACTTCACTTCTTTCTTTCTCTTATTAATTTACTTGACAATTGTCTAAAGTGCAATGGTGTTCTTTCATTTTATGTTATAATTTCCTCAATTTTCTCCTTTGGGCCCTTCATATTTCTCAATGTTATTGGTTCTCACCTCAATTGGCTGAGTCTAATTATTGACAGGTTTGCACATGCATGACAAAAGATGGAACCTTAAGTGGATCAATTGCTTATGACCTGATTTCAACATAGGTATATTATCACAAGAAGAAAAATTATTATTGAACTTCACTTCTTTCTTTCTCTTATTTTTACTACACTTTCATTTTGTCATTAATAAACTATGCTAGATCTTGCAGTTTTTTTAATATCTTTTCAGTCTATATGATATGTTGTCTTAACTACATTTTTAAGAGTTATGTGTGTTCAAATACCTTCATTATCATCTTCCCTTTTTTCTCAACTCTGGGACGTTATTCTTATCTGATGTTATATGTCTTCTCACCATTTTTGTCTCTTCTCTTACCTTCTTCATTCACTCAATTTATTTTCTCTCTCTTCTAAAAATAAACTAGTGAAATATCTTTTTACTTCTCCGTTAACCATTCAACATCACCACCCTAGCTGAAGATGTCTTTGCCAGCTATTATGACTACAACTTCTTCATAATAGTTTCATGATCTATAGTGATCTATAGCAACAAAGGTGAACAATTTTCTTAATTTCTATTTTCTTGGTTGATTTTGGTTTGGCCTAATTCCTTTCTTTGTTTTTTTCTCCTTCATCAAAATTTCTCTAATATTGTGAATATGGGCTAAATTTGTTAAAAAATTTATTTGATATGGCCTATGGGTTAAAGTATTTTGTGAAAAAAGATATTAAACGGGTCTTTATAAGAATAGATGAGAATTGGAGAATTTTTTAAATATTTATTTAATTTTGTTCTAGAATGATTTATTGGTTGCAAATTATGTGTTTGATCAAATGTCAAAATGACATTTTTGGGTATGTTTCCTTATTTATCATTTTACTTTTAAATTTATAGCACTTTTGAGACTATTTTTCACATGGGAACTTTTCAGTTGATTTAATTGATTTGGTATTATCTTATAAAGTAGAAATTTTTCACATACAATCTTTAGTTGTTGTTGCTTATCTTTTGTTAATATTACTCCTATTTATAATCAATAGTTCAATTATATTTGTTTAAAAAAATTTAGTAAATGAAAACTAATGTTTATTGCAAAAATTTAGGTAAACGGGTAAATGATCTATGAAATGTTTAACTGTGAAATTTGCTGCAGGACCTCTATAAAAGTTAACATTGACACAAACAAAAATGAATAAAAGTAACCCCGTTGATGATTTAGTAGAAGATGAAGGTTTAGAGTGGAGAAAAGATGCAAGACATAAATGAAGGCATTACTTGGATAAATTGAAAGAGAAGACCTAAACAAGTGGGAAATTTATTAGCATAACATTAATTTTGCATAAAGTTTTCAGTTGTTTTCTTTAATTTAAGTTCATAACTGAAAGTTGTTTGCTATATATTACAATTTTTTCTTAAATTGAAAATTAGTATTTTTGTTTCAAGCTAATTTCTTCATTTTTTCTATCCATCTTTTTTTTTTCTTATAGTAATTATATGAATTGAAATTCTAACATGTTCTCGATCAGCCATGCATTAGTCATGTTCCACTCAAATTATTTAAGTTTTCAATCTTTTTGAAATTGTTGTGACCCATAGTTACACTTATAGATAATATTCTATTTCTAAGCTAAAATTTTGTAAGATATTAACAAAATTGTTAAGAAGTACTACATTACAAATTGATCGTCAAGTTCCTACAATTATATTATACTACATCTATATACTTATTGTTATTAAATAATCTTTTTTTATTACACATGCAAAAGGAATACTAACAGAAGCAATCAAAGACAAAAGGTACACACAAATAAGTGTTAGAATTTTAATTCGTATGTTTACTTATAATTATCATATCTTTGTATTACACACAACAAACATAATTTATTATTCCTATTCTAAATTCATCACTTTCTTTATTTTTAAAATATTTATATGTTTACTTATTATAAAAAAAGTTGTTCAATTTGAATCAGAGTGAAACACAACAAATCGATGCATCCTGTACGAATATACGGGTTATGAACTAGTTTTAATTATAACTGTAGCCACTTTATTCAGTGGACCACGGGTGAAGCATTGGATGGGCTTCTCCACGGTAGAAAGCGCCTAAGTTTTACTATTATAAATAGTAGCAGAAAGACCAACTGGTTTGTTGGCAATTTCTATTTTTGGTAAGAAAAGAAAATCTTAAAACAATTAATTTATGACATAATGCTACTTTTAAAAAGGAAATTTAAATTATAAATCTGCATTTACTATGCACGAAGTAGGGAGTGAAAAGGATCTAGAAATGTGTACACTAAAGTTGAGGAGTGAAATGATCGTTGGTCCTCCAAGGGGATTGTTGCTCCTTTACTTGATTATGTCCACATCTCGGATATTATTAATATGATGATATGAGATGTGTGTGTTGATGGCAGTTGAAACTGGAACTTTGTTTGCTACTATGGTTCCTAACTGGCTGAAATTGGAAGTGGAGGGGATGATCCTTGACGAGGGGGTAGAGGATTTTATTATCTGAAAAAATGCTATCAATGGTGTTTACTCTGCTTCTTCTGCTTGCCATTGGCTCACTCAAGTGTGCTTGCCCACTGCACCTTTGTTGGGAACTGGATCCTGGGTCTGGAAACTCCATGTTCTAGAAAATATAAAAATTTTCCTTTGGCTCAACTCCTCATCAGATCATACCCACTAATCTTTTTTGTGTTACTTGCCATTTGGCCTTTGACCCTTGTTGTAGGTGTGGAGCTCCTTCCGAATCCATTTCTCATTTACTTAGTATGTGTTTGGATGGGCGTTAATAATATTAATTTTGAATGAAATTGAATTTGTAAAATTAATTTTTGGTTAAAATTGATTTTAAAATGATATGGTTCATATTTGAATGTTTTATTAAAAAATCAAGTTAGAAGTAAAATTCACTACAAAATTCCGGATCTAATGCAGAAGTTATTCAAAGTTATTTCAATTCAGAATCAATTCTAGACCCAGAATCAATTTTGAATTCTTCTTCAACATGAAACTAAACATGTGAAAATTTATCTAAAATCAATTCTTGACTCAATCAATTCTTGAACGCCAAACCAAACACACAGTTGGAGACTGTCTAAAGTCTGCCAGATTCTGGCACCACCTTCGCCTGGATGTCAATCTTCACGATCAGGATATGGAGGCACCAAACTGGCTGCGTTTTTTCTGCATGGGTGCGCGTGACATCTTATTTGTTGTGGGTTGCTAGAATTTATGGAAATCAAGGAATAAAGAAGCTTTCAATCAGGCTTACGGTGGTGATTGGCAACTTATTCATCAAACCCTTCATCTCAACACCCTTTTATCAATCTGCTGGGGACTCAACCACATCCTCATCAGATCCATCTCATTTGTTGGTTCCCTCCGAGTCATGGAACGTTAAAGCTGAATACTGATGGAAGTTCAAGAGGTAATCTTGGTATATCTGGTATTGGCGGAATCATCAGATATAGTAATGGATCGTGGGTTCAAGGTTTTGCTGGTTTATGCGGAGTCAAGACCAACCTCTACGCTGAACTACTGGTCATTCTCAAAGGTCTTCAAATGGCATGAGATTACAATGGTCAAGCTCTTATTTATGAATCAAACTCTCGCACTGCTCTGTTCCTGATATTGCATGGTGCAGATCATACGCATCACTATTTTCCTCTGATCTCAAGAATTAGGAGCTTCCTTCATCACCATTGGAAGCTTTCCTTTCAACATGAGTTTCGTGAAGTCAACTGCTTTGCGAATTGGCTTGTTAAATTAGGAGCTAGTTCTGCTAATCATCTTCTGGTTTTTTTATAGTTGTCCTATACTCCTATAGCTATGCCTCACTTGTTATCTGCTGATAGCATAGGGGTTCTGTATCCGCGGCTTGTAGTTTTGTTGTTCTATTTTTTTCTCAAGTATAAAAAAATAAGTTGGTATTGTCTTTATATAAGTTGTTATAAATTTGTGGAGATTGGTGATATTTAATAACTTCACTTGAAAATGAATCTTTCCTTAGTCTAATATATAAAAAAGAAAACTATAATGGCAGGATTTAAGTGGTAGTAATTTTTTACAGACCACAAGTATCTTTCATCGGAAATAATATTGTTCGAAATAGATAGTATCACTATGAACGACAAAGTTCTCCTTCTGAATATTTAATACAACTACATACTCAAGATCGAACTAGAGATTTAAGGTTAATAAGCTTAAATAATTTTGCATCAGTTGATCCATGTGCTCAGTGGTAGTAACAACAATTGCTCCAACTTAAACTTTTATAAAATATACATGTATTATGAAAATGCACAATGAGTCAAAATTGTATGAAAATAATAAACAATTTAGCTTGTAATTTTGTACATGTATAAGAACTTGTTGCACAAGAAATTAGTGGAGAATGTGTATTTGAAATTTTTATTGAATTTTAGAAGTTTTAATCATGACATTTAGAAGATTTTTAAAATCAGAATAATTTCAAAGTAATTATCTATGTAATTATGACCCTTCTCAATTATTAATCCCTATCTTTTAAATCACAATTTCTAGTGTCATACTCACATTATACATTTACTTGTGTTACTTGTTTTGCTCCCTCCATCTTACCATCACTGTCATTGTTGTTATCACCATTGTCACTACCACCACCTTTCCTTCACTTGCTATTACCACCATCTATCATTGCCAATGCCACCACTTCCTTTCACCTCTACCCCTTATGCCATTGTTTTTTGCACCGCAATCTCTACTACCATAGTCATTAGGTCATCACTAATTGTCGTCGCCACTGCCCACCACTACCCCTTACTTAAACACACCATTGTCATTATCTTACTTATGTTACTAAACTCAAAATCCTACCCAAGATCAAGAGGAGGGGTGAAAGATTATAACTTGAGGATTGTAACATGGACAATAAGATCCTACCTAAAATGCAAATTATACTTACACATATACATACAATAAAAAACATAGATAAAGAAAATAACCTCTAAATAATAACATTAAACTAACTTAATTTCAAGCATAATCATAACTCATTATAAGTCAAAAAGATTAAGACCAATATATAACACACAACTTAACATAAGTTTATAAGTTCTAATATAATACGTATAGTTAATGAAATCACTAGTGTAAGAGATCTTTCTAATTGAAATCAAGATAGCCATACTCCACATAATCTTCATTCTAATTAATGGAATCTCCATCTCCATCATTAACAACATATGAAGAACCTCCAAATCATCTACAAGGTGCATCTAGCAACACCAACACTAGCATATTCTCCAACATTAAGATGCCTTCATCTTGTGCATCCAAATTTGAATTTTGATCCTTTCCACAATTCATTCATCATTAGATAAATCTTATAGTCATTTGCTTTTCTAGCATTTCACATTGAAAATGTTAGTGCAACTAACCTATCTATCGAGGATATGTGGAGGGCATTATTCAACACTCCTAGAGATCGATTAGTGACATTTTTCACCCGACGACCATGACATCGCAATTTGCTGTCAACATTCGCTAGCTATGAGGAGGACCTATCAGAGGCTTTTCAGTAATAGAAGTAGGCTTAGTGTGTGGCAAACTTAAGAATACTTTTGCTGTATTTAGGATTGTGCTCAAGCATTTTGTTGTCTCCTGTTAGTCAGCTTACTATTATCTCACTTGGTACTGATGATTTATTTTGATTCTGACATTATTATCATCATGGCTTGTAGCACTTTGAGGTGCAGCACATTTTTATCTTTTTATGCATTGAGGTTTTTTTAAGTATTTGTTTGTATTTGAGGTTACTTTTTAAGGTGAAAAATTTTGCTTATTTTCATAATTAAATTAAATAATATTTTCTTAAAATTGAGTTATTTCCTCAATTAGAGTTAATTAGTTCACCACGGGATGTAACACGATTTGTCATCAATATGCTCCAGCAACGATCCACCATATATATATATATATATATATATATATATATATATATATATATATATATGCAAGTTAGCTTGCCCAATGCCCAAAACTCGTAGGGTCCTACAAGTTAGTGAGTAAACTCACGACCTTTAGAGGAAAGTGTTATTATGAGGCTACTAGGAGTAGGTATGGATTTAACATCACTTAAATTTATCTTACTCAATTTTTTATATATTTGGAATTAGAAAGAAGTATTCCCCAAGATGTTGTGGTTACTTCAATGCCATGGAAATAGTGGAGCTAAGTGTAGAAAGGACTTTGAGGGAAAAATTGTCATTTGGACCTAAAATTAGATCAAAGAACTCACTAGAGGAACTGCAAATGTAATTATGATATCATCAACTTAAACTAAGATTATGATAATGGATTGAGCAATGTGTCTAATAGAGAGAGGAACGACACTCTAGTGGAATGAAATTCAAAACTAAAGAGTGTAGTCATCGACTGCTCAAAATCAAGCATTAGGAACTTGTTAGAGACCAAAGAATGCCTTTTCCAATGTGCAAACAAGATTCTAATTCTGAGTTAACCCTGGTTTCAGCATGTAGAATTCCTTCTGCAAAAGCATTACGGAAGTTGAGTTGATGAGTGGGTCAAGACTTAGAGAAAGCAAGGGAGAGAACAATAACGGCAGCAGGCCTTGGACTACATACAAGACTAAAAGCTTCTAAAATATCAAAACCCTTCTCTCAAATGAAAGTCCTTTCCATATGAGGGCCCTTTACAACTAATCTAGCTTTAAGCTTTTGAACAAAACCATTTGCATTTTTCTTCACCCAAAAATGTCATTTACATTCAGTTGCAATTCTACCATGTGGGAGAGGAATAAAGGTCCAAGTGCAGTTTTATACAAAGAGCATTTTAACAAACTATATCTTGAATTTGTTAAAATACTCTCAAAAGTTTTAACTCACATGAGAAAAAATCGATAGTTGAATTAATCAAACTCACATTTTGCAAAGTCATTGAACCAGATGCATGTCCCTTCCCATTACAAGTAAATCAACTAGTACCATGGCACTCAAAATTTCTCTGTCATAAATCATATAAATATTTATTTAAGCAGGACACTCTGTCAATAATGCAACAGTAAGACACACTGCTGCCAACACTAGCTGCATTCTCAATTTGAAAATTTGTACATGACAAATGTCAAATGGCCAGTTTGTTGCATATCACAATAACAACTAGAACTGGCTCTGACCAAGGAGCAATAGTAATGCAACATTTCTGTACAACATTGTCTAACTTCAGAACGAATACAAACCTTCTGGAGGCAAATATCTCTTTGAACCATTTGGGACAACAATTGACGTAGTGACAGCACAGTTGTAAAGCACTCTTTAACTCCAAGAATTTCACACATACAGAAGCACTGTCCAAAGAAAGTGAAAACACGTACTTGTAGCAGGGTCTGGCCAGCATTGGCACAACAAAAGACATAAGCTTCAAAACTGAGGTACAACACTGGTCTAACAAAGCAAACAAATTGCAAGACGAAAAAGCCTAGGACATAATTAATTTGGCAAGCAAAGATGCAACATCAGCAACTGAAATATGGCACTGGCAACCCACCTAAAGAACCTAAAAAATGAAATTGAAAATATTTCAGAACCCTACTACTTTGTAAATTATAAGTTATGGCAAGATTCTACTGTAGCAAGAGTCCTAGAAAATATAAAAGAAACTATATAAAAAAAATATTAGTCACATTCCCCACTTTAAAATACACCAAGTTATTTTAGTGTTAATATTTTAAATAACTGGGGCGAAGGCGAGCCCTAGCACAGCGGTAAAGTTGTGCCTTGTGACTTGTTCCTCCCCCTTACCTTCGCATAAAGAGGAGTTTCTAGGCAATGAAGTACATAATTTTTTATATTTTAAATAACTGGGTCACATGACTAAATAACAACTGCTAGTTGCTAAGGATAACAGCATCTTCATAAAAACAACGAGTACCAAAGGCATATCCGAGAATATATAAGTGCATATCAAGTGCGAGGTGTGACTTACAAGAATGTAATGAAATAAAGAGAAAAAGATGGATGAAGATATCAAAACACAACCAAGGAGGTAAGTCTTCTTATTTGCAACTAGGGAAACTAGAAGAAAAATTGTTTAGAAAGAAAAAGTGATATTTTCTGCCCTTCAGACACCTTCTTATATTTGACTAACCGTAATTTAAATCAAATCATTCCTTAGATAAATCTATTTCTGGCACATAGCTTACATAAAAAGAATAAAAATCTATAGCAATATCACTCATAGAAGGTCCTAATGATTCCAGCTTCCAAGCCATATTTTTACTCCAACTTCGAATCCTAGTTGGCATGTCCTTTCAAATGAAGTCATATGTCAACTTTCCTTTAGGTACATTACACAAGTAGCCCTAACAGCCAAAATCAGCAATCAGCTACAAGTTTTGAAGATTTAAAAAGTTCAATAGCACAGAGGGTAGTAATCAAATATATTTAAAAAGGCTTAAAAAGTCAATTTTTATCTGCTCTCCATGCTAATTAGATTGATTAACAAATGAAGAAAGACAGACCCCTCAGTTCTTGTGCCAAATTCAACTATAATACTTGTATCCTAAATCCTAAACAATCTAAGGGATGCAACATAAAAGTGTAGCCTTACCTACTGATCAAGAATCATGGTAGCATAGTAGAAGTGCATCAGTTTCTCTTATTGACAATGTCCTTTTCCTTGATAATAGTGACAGGGCATGGAGCATGGTGGGCGCAGTAGTTGCTTACACTTCCCAGGAACATCCTGTAAGCCAAATTCAAATTTTTTAAAACAAGAATTGTCCAAAATGTTAATAGAATCAGATCTAATTGTATCTGCAGATAAAGGACTAATGATAAAGGAAAAAATTATATAAAAGGTTAAGAAGTTGGTTGTGTACTGAAGGCCTTTTTAACTTTATAATCACATCATCACTAATGTTTGGCATCGGTTTATAATCACATCACTTCTCTGATATGGACTATGATTGTCAATTTGTCATCTACTAGCATCATATATTGCCAACAAATTTGGAAACATTTTATTGGGAAAGGCATGAAAGCATTGAAGTCTGAAAACTCGAGGTTCTACCCCAGTATAACAATAGGTCTACAATGTCCTAGCACTTTTTAACATTCTCAAAAAGGGAATAATAGTCCACATTGTTTATAAAGTCATTTTTGTGATGTGGTCCAAATCATGCTTTGCTTACTACGATAAAAGTATGTCTATATGCCAGTGCAAATTTATGGACTACTTTCTGTCAATTATGAAGATTTGTCACTAGCTAATTTGTACCTCTTAATGGGGCCATATGCACGAGACCCCATCACAAGCACATCAGCATGCAAATCCTGCACTGCTTCACAAATCTTCTCTTTTGGATCTCCTACAAGAACATGGGTTCTGGCCTTAGTCTGCCATAGATAAGAGAAGAGTCAAAAACAGTAAACAATAGCTGACAATAACTTCAAATGGAACACTTGCATAAAAACGTAGTGTCCCACGGTGTCTTGGCACTAATGTTTTCGGGATGAGCTTTGAAGGAAAAATTAATAAATATTTTTTTAATTTGATAATTTTTATAAAATAAGAAATAAAGTAATAGATTAACATAAATTATTCGTCCTAATATTATACAGTACTACTATTTATTATCATAAATATTAGGAGTATATAATTTTCTTAATTTAAAAAGAAAAAAAAAATACCCGTCCCTTCCCAAACACACCCTAGCTTCTACCAATTTTCATAATATACCACTAGGCACTAGCTAAAGTTCTTTAGAAAAGTCGAAAGAGATCGAATCTTCACTTTCATAACTAGATTGTGAACGTTAGTCACTTTAGTCATAATTCTATAAACTTTTATTTTATGTCCGAAATTTAGGGCTAAAATGAAAGTTGTGTAAAGTCGAGTACGAAAGGGCATAATGATGCTTACAATCGGACAGACAACAATGGAAATGTATTTCAAGAGAGAGTGACAAAAAAAAAAAGTCATCGGAAAATATAATAAACTTTTAAAAAAATAATATGATGAACTGATTCAGAATTCTGAAATATATAGAAAGTAAAGACAAGCAAAAATGTTGAATAGTAAAAAATAAGGTAAATGCTAATAAATTTCCTTATCACATTGCGAACTAAAAAAAATATTTTTATTGAGATGTGTTGAGTTGTTTATAAGCTTTTTTTTTTTTTTTTTACCTTTTTCCAATGTTTTTCATAATAAAGAAGTACTTTCTTCTTTTGGTTCATACTATGATTAACATGACACGCATTTAATTAGAAACATCTCTAAATTAAATTCGAAGAATAATAGATACCGTAGCCACTATCCAATTTCATTGTTTTCAAACATTTTTTTATGGTAAACTGCATATAAAAGAAATAAGTAAAAGAGAAAGCTACAAAGTACAAAGGGTCAAAGACAGATTTTAGAAAGAAATAAAAATGTAGTAAGAAAAAAGGAATAAGAAAAACGCACGCTGAGGTTGAATTCGGAGCAAATTCCGAGGGCGTGATCGAGTACGGCGCTGGTGATGCGCTTCTGGTGCGCTTCAATGGCTGCAGTGAAAGCAGGAACTTCGAGATCACCTGGTGAGAAATCAAAGAAGTATCGGATCAATGTTTTGGCTTCAACTTAAAGAAGATAATTGGTTAGATACTTAAGAAAGAATTAATAAAAAAAACCGCTAATAATTAACATTAATCTATGAAAAAAACTTCAACTCAAAGATTGAATTGAAAGGTTAGGATGGGAATTAGAGAGAATGTAATGTACGGAACTGGGACCACCGAAGGGGATGGCACCGGGATTGAGGCCAGTGGAGATGGAGGGCGGGGATTGGACGTGGAAGACGACGAAGGAAGGAGCATCGGTGGAATCGGGTGCAGGGGATCGGAGCTTGAGGTTGTTCAGTGCCCAACGCAGCGCGTTCATGCTTTCCTCGCTGCCATCTACAGCTACCAACACGCAATTGAGGTTTCCACCACTCGACATCTCTGTCTGGTTTGGTTTCTCAGTTGTGTCTGTCGTGTTCGCTTCTCGCTTCAGACGATGATGATTACTGCTTCTCTCTCTCCTCTTTCTTTGACTTTGCTTTGCTCCTGTTCAATTCGGACACTTCTTTGACTCGTTGTTTATCAAATTGTTGGCTTTTATTCACCGATTTTAGAATTAGTTAAGGTAGGAGTTAGTATTGAGTAAATTACTTATTGAAACAATTACATTGATAATTTTGATAAGATAAAATAAAATATATATTTATTGTAAATTTAAAAATTTTAATTATCCATTTGATCTCAACTTATTTTAAATGATTTTTTATTTAATTTCAATATCATTTTAATTTCTTAAAGATTCAATTTGATATTTAAATTTTTAAAAATAAATCAATTTAGTCTCTATCTTTAAAATTTTAATTTAATCCTCAAATTTTTAAAAAAAAAATCAATTTCATCTTCAAATTTTTAAAAATTAAAAGATCAAATTAAATATTTTAAAATTTTGAAAATCAAATTAATTTATTTTTAAGAACTTAAATATTAAATTGAACATTTTTAAAATTTTGAAAATCAAACTAGTTTATTTAAAA
>PYAF01003760.1:135309-145688 GCA_007407185.1 Glycine tomentella
TTAATAATTAATTTAATTTAAGATATACTAACAGAAAAAGTTTCAAAACTCGTTCAACGTGATATTTTTTCTTTACTAAAAGTTCAATAGACAGTAGTTTATTTTATTTTATTTTGGAAACGACTTATTGTTTATCTTGTTCAAAATACTACATTTTATTAAAATATGGCATATGTTAATAAATACGTCATGTGTATTAGTTCAAAATGAAAAATAAAAAGTATTTATAAAAAAAATATTAATACATTCTTCTTATACATAGGCATGTCTATTGTGAATCACCTATAAAATCACTTGATATATGGCGTATCACATTTTTTTATCGTAGGATTTATTGAATCCTTACACTAATATCATATATTTTCTACACTAAATCAACACTCCTTCCTAATCAATAACTCTTCATCACTTTCACCATCAATATTAATTTGTTCTTGTCACCATCGTCATTACATGTTTAGTGACAGATCCAGAAAATTAATGAAAGGTGAACATTCAATAAGTTCAAGCATATATATTTTAATAACAAAAGTATATTACAATAAAAATAATTACAATATTATCTTTTAGGCCTTATTTTTTCGAATTTCATCATAATTGTCTTATTATCAATACTTTCAAATACATCTTTTTCAATATAAAGCATTAAACAATCATTCAACCATTCATCCACCATCCGATTATGAAGTGCAGTCTTGATGTATTTCACAGCCGAAAATATTCTTTTCACATATGCAGATGCTACAGGCAAAGTTAATGCTAACTTTACAAGTAAATAAATCAAATGATGCACAATATATTTTCTTTTTTCAACCATCCTCTTCGCAAGATCAATTATTCCTTGCAAATTCAAAAAATCAGGATCACTTTGCACATCAACAGTGTACGTGTTGAGCTAATATTCAAGCATGACAAAATCATTCAAATCAAAACCTTAAGGATAAAAGCCAGCAAATTCAAACAACTTATTCTTGTCAAATGCCGAGAAAGAGTTGCACGGATTTAAACATGTCATGAATTCCAGCAAATTCAAACTAACTTCACTAAAATGATCATTCAACTCTTAAAGTTGAGTATCTATCACTACATAAAATATGTCAACCTTAAAGTGATGCAGATGAGTAACTGATCCTCTACGTTTTGTTCTCCCTTTGAAACTTTTACTAGAGTTATAGTATTCACAATATCTTGATCTTTTCTCTGAAGCGCTTGTGACAACTTATTCGTTATTGCTAAGACCTTGATCATTAGGTTCAAAAGTAATACAAATTCAAAAGTTTGCATACGCATCATAAGGCCAAAGGCTTCAGACCTTTTTGCAGGCATAAGGGTTGTTTCATCTTTTATAATTTCTAGCACATCAAGCATAGGATCAAACAATGTACATAGCCTTGCCAATGATCAGTAATGTGAGCTCCAATATGTGTCCCCTGGTCGTGACAAACTCATTTCTTGATTCAATCTCTCCCTGATTGAACATCATCGCTTGCAATAATTTTGACTATCTCATCAAATTGATTTTCTCTCAAAATATCTGCTCTTTTGCAAGAAGCATCAACTGCATTACACACCAACGGTGTAAAATTAAAGAAGTCAGTCAATGCATAAACCTTTTTTGCACAAGCCACTAGAGCTAACTGAAATTGATGTGTAAAGCAATGAACATAGTAAGCAGAATTATTTTCAACTAAAATCAAGCTTTTCAGACCATTGAATTGATCACTCATATTGCTTGTGTCATCATAACCTTGACCACGAATCTTTGTCAAGCTCAAGCCATTTTTGGCAAAAATTAACTCAATCGTTTATTTAAATGAACTAGTTGTAGTATTTGAAACATGAACAAGACCAAGAAAACGCTTAATAATATAACCGTTGCAGTTCATATATCTTAAAACAATGGTTATTTGTTCTTTAGTTCATATATCACGAGCTTCATCAACTAGTATAGAGAATAAATTATCCTCAATATCTAAAATAATAACTATAGTAACTAAACTAACAGAAACATTAGTAATATCTTTCTGAATTAAGGGAGCTATCATTTTGAGATTCTCTAGGGAATTATTCAAAATATATTATTTACCTCCTCATTACTTTCACAAAGGAATTTTACAAGCTCCACAAAATTTCCCTGATTCATTGAAGCATTTGTCTCATCATGTTCCCGGAAAAACAAACATTATCGTATGAGATATCGAATACATCGAATAGAACCATTCAGACGAATACGATAATCCTGTTTGGCTTTGTCATAAATGTCAGACACAACAATGTCAATATGTTGATTTGATTCATCAATTCTTTGGCAGCACTAAAGTACAACTTATGAATGCTTCCAACTTTCCCAATATGTTTAAGAAGTCATTGTTTGTCCTTTCAATTGCTAAATCCTTCTCCCGCAAATGAATCATGACCACCCCTTTCATCACCATGCTCACAATTAAATAGATAACAATGCAAGCAAAATACAACATCTTTTGATTCACTGTACTACAACCAATTGACAAACTCATTGTACCATTGAGGATTAAATCTACGCATTTTACCCCAATTAAGGATTGAGGAAAGTTGTCAAGTGTTGGTTGACAACGATCATTCGTTAGATAAATTCTTCGAATCATTTTCCTTTCTTGAGCACTCTTCGTAAATCTCATAATAGGAAGTCTTTTACCCGGATCAGGAACATACAAAACATTTCCCATTCTTGAACACTCATTTTTGTTTATCTTGAAATAAATCAATAGATGAAGATTCAAATCGAGAACGTTTAGCACTACTATCACTTGATTTCATAAAAAAAATAACCTAAATACCCTTCCATCCTAAAAAATGGCAAACGACAAAAATGAATCATATATACCAAAAACAACCCACTCTTTTCTTCTTAATTTTTCTTTTATTTTACATAGTATGTCAAACAACCCAAAAATGTATACAAAAAATTTTAAATCTTATTTTCCAAACCTGAATACTTTTTATTGTTTTTGTAATGGAAAATAATCAATTAGTTAAAAAATGAACCAATGTTTCAGAATAATAAACAAGAGTTGTTTTTTTATTTGGTCATGTCATATGAATTGTTTTTTAGCATTCATATCAAAATGATTCAATTAAATCATTGGCATGACCAAAAAACAACATAAAACATGTAAATTTTTTTTCCAATAATAATGGCAAAAGAGGCTATGCAAAGAGATAGAGGGAAGGGAAACCTTTCTTGGCCAGCAATGTCCCAAATCTGATCCTTAACGATTTTATTATCAATGATGAGAGTCTTGGTCTGAAACTCAACACCAATGGTTGCTTACTTGCTTTGGAATCGATGTTGAACGTGTTCCTAGTGAAGCGTGCTGCAAGCAAGGGTGCAAGCAATTGGGTTTTACCAACAACGGAATTGGGGGCACTTGAATTGGGAAATAAAATGGAAAGAGAGAAATTAAATTTTAAGAGAAGGGTACTTTGGTATTTTTACATCAAATTTTAAGGGTGGACACTTATCCCTCTTCTTATGCACGTGGCTCCGCCTCTGCACGTGACACTCCTTCGCTACCTCCACCACCATCTATAGAAAGTTCACTGTTGTACCCATATCAATATGTCGTGATAATAATCGCCACTTTGATCTATAACTTCGATATGATTATCATCGTATTGCATACAAATCCATCTTCCTCTCGCACCTCATGAAGGAGAACAAGGCCTATGCATACCCCACCTTTGCCTTGCCAAACTATGCATCCTCCTCTTCGCCTTGTCAGAAAGATTCAAATGCATGTGTACTACCACCACCCTTTGCTATTGTTGTTTTCAAGAAGGGATAAGATGCATGCGCACCCATTGTGCGGAATAGTCTATTCTAGTTTCATATTTCTTCTTCTTTTTTCTTTACCATTCTTGTTTGGCATGTTTTGGACCTAGTTTCTTCAAGGATGAAGGATTAGCTTGATGTTGATGTAAAATTCAGATAAACTCAATCCTTCAATTTTGCTACCACAACTGACTCTCCATCGTTGACCATAGTTGCATGTGCCTCATCAAGGTTGTGAAATTGCCGAAACTCATCTTATTTGACATGTTAATGTTGTTCATTAGAGTTTGATGTTGTTGGTGATTGGAGTTATTATGCATATTCATATTGATCTTAATTTGATGAATTGTTCTTTGTTTGGTTTCCATAACATAGGATTTTAGATGCAGCTAATTAAACTTAATTGATGATTGTCTAGTTTCTTGCGATTAAATTTAGATTTCCAATTCATTGGGATAAAGTAGGGACTTAAGGAAGAAAGTGGAGATGGGAGTGAAGGAGGAGTTGGTGGGCAACAATGGTAATGGGTGGGACCATGTCGAAAAGCAATGGAGGTGGCAAACAGAGTGGAGGTTAAAGACTACAAGGGCTTTGACTGGAAGAAGCTATGGCAATCATGGAGAAGAGAAATAGTGTTGAAGGTATACTACAGTAAAGTGGATTTCAGGTTAATCTAAAGGCTAAAATTAATGATTCACCAAAGACAACTTAGTTTGTTGGTCCATGCTAGACACTGCCTTTTATATATACTTTCATACAATCTCTTCACCCAACATTATATTAGTGTGAGTAAAACTGAGTTTAAATCTTTTAAGCAATGTCTCAATTCCAATTTTTTTATGTGAAAAAAATATAGTTAGAGTGAGAGACTTTATTAAAAGTAGTAAGTCAAACTAGTCACCAACAAAACTGGTAAATACTTCACATCACACCTATAACATTATAATCCAAGAAAATACTATCTAACCATAATTTGTAATAAATAAATATTTATTTTATTTTTATTGACCTTACCTAAAAAACCAACATCATTGTAAGATTAGTTTATAAAATCATTAAGGCTTAAATATGAATTTATTCCATCTAAATTTCATTTTTCAATTTTGGTCCCCATTAGTTCTTTTTTTTTTAATTTTTAGTCAATGGAAATTTATTCCTTTTTAATTTTATTCTGTATAAGTTTTTTGTTTTTAGTCAATGTAAATTTGCATTTTTTTTTCATTTCAAACCCACTTGTAATGAGTCACAATTTAAATGGGTTAGCCCGACTAAGACCACAGAATAAATGGTCCAATGCTTTAAGATCTGCATCCATCCCAAATAACTAGTAATTTATAGGCTAAATTGTAGCATGATAATGTAAAAAACTGTTTGGAATTTCACAACTGGTAGCTTATAGGCAAAATTATCACTATTGGGTTTGGAATTTCATAATGTAAAGTTGTTGGCTTTGAAGGTTTCGAGTGCCCAAGGTTTTGATCTTGTTGTTGTTAGAGCACTCTGACCACTAGAAGGCGTCACGTGTGTTTGCACTTGACTAAATCACACAAAGAAGTGGTGCATGGTGGAGCATGTGGAGGTTCTAGCCTCCTCAACCACTTGGGTATGCATCGTAGAGAGGGCGCACCATATTCAACGGTTGTCAAAGATATTGACTACAATCGAGCTGGCTGAAGTCATGCAATGGTTTTGCTAGTGGGTGGGGGAAATGGGGATAGAGAAACAAAACGAGAAAAAGGAGGAAAACAAGAAGAAGAAAAAAATATTGGCCTTTGATTAAAGACAAAAGGCTACGGTGTAACATCCTAACTAATTTTATTTATTTATTTATTTAATTATTTATTTATTTGCTTATTTTAAATTTATTTATCTTATCCTTTTGTCTTTTAATGGAAAATATAAATTGAGGTAGGAATAAGAAAGCTACAATTTTACAAGAAACATGTATTTAGAAAAAAAAATTTGTCATAAAATTTACAAAATATGAAGGATTGATACATTAGTCCATGTCTCTGATAAAAAAATACAAGTACAAATCTATTTTCAAAATCCAGCATAGTACATAGCTTCTTCAACATGTCAACCAAACTCCAGCTTCAAGAAATCTGACCTTCATTGTTATCTTAAAAAAATAAATAAATCTAATGAAAAATAAATTTCTCAGTAGGCAAATATAAACCACCAAATACGTTAGAAGGTTAGTAAATAAGACAAATCTATTATATCAAAACACATTAGAAAGGTTAGTAATCAAGGCAATTCTATTCCATCAAACACCTTAGAAGGTAGTAAATAAAGCAAATCTAATTCATCACATACTTAAGTAGATCAATAATTCAACATATCGGAATGAATGCATGAATGTATGAATGCATGGGATGAAATGCAATGATCACAAGTGCACATGGTCTCTACATATCGTACTATATGTAGCTACATCTCGTACTGGATGTAGATGCTGCGATCTTACGCAAACATGCATGAATTTCCATGTATTAGCACCTGATCTCTTGAAGTAGCATAGGCCCGGTTGTCACACTCGGGTCATTCTCATAAAATCAGTAGCATAGGCCCGATGTTCACAACTCGAGTCAGTCTCATAACATCATAGGTCCTATCTTGAAACACGGATCAATCTCATTCATATTACAAAAATAATATAAGAAAGATATTATGCTTCATTCATAAAGCAAGGTTGTAAACTTTTCCTAATTTGTACACATTCCATTACACCAGTTAAGATAAATCTATTTAATTTTACTAATAATAAGATCATGACCGAATTGATGACATTAAAATGGTAGAATTTATTTTATCCTATATTTTATCATAGTTGAATATATTTAAATCAGAGTATTATTATTAAGTTGATTTTTAATCAATATATATATATATATATTTGGCTAGTGATAACTAATAAGAAACTAATATAATTAAGTCAATGGGTCTTGTATGCTTACGTAAGGACTAAAAATATTACGTGAAGACATTCATGGCTTAAAGATACCCTACCTAATATAGATATATATATATATATGTATATATATATATATATTTATATAAACTGATAATGAAACCGTGTGATATATATATATATATATATGTATTTGCCATATATCAAGGTATTATAATGGTAACAAGGGAGTAGCATATAAACCGGCAGAGAAGAGTCCGGGTAGTCATGGTTGGCCGGGTTCAGTTGGCCGAGCTGAGTTGGTTTCCATGGATTGGTCCAGTTCACTTAGCATGTATGCATGGCTTGGGATGGTTACGTGCCGAGGTGTAGTGGAAATGTTGTGGTGCCGAGTTGTCCAAGGTCGGTCTCATCTTGCAATGAGAGTGCATATATATAAAGAAGTGGGTGTTTGACAAGTGAGCGCTTCCGGTGGTGCAAAGTGCTTAAATGGTTGGATAAGTGAGTGAATCCGGCAGTGCCGAGATGGATACTCGGCCAGGATATGCGTATGCCATTGATAGTTTCCGTTCGTGCCAGGATGTGTATGGGCCGAGTTGGCATCTATACTACCGGAAGAATGCATGCCAAAGATGAAGCTGAGAAGAGTGTAGGCTGGTTTCATTATGCATGAGTGACCGAGTATGGGTGGCCGAGTATCGGGTTTCATGGTGCATAGGTGGCCGAGTTCATGGGCAAGAATGGCCAAGTTCGTTGAGTCATGATGGTCGGGTGTCACTGAGTCATGGTCGGGTTTCATTAGCATAAATGACCAAGCTTCATGAGCATAGATGGCCTAGCTGAATGGCCGAGCTTCATGAGCATGGATGGCCGAGTCCATGGGTGACCGAGCTCATGAATGACCAGGTTCATGGATGGGTGGTCGAGCTCATGGATGACCGGGTTCATGGATGGGTGGCCGAGCTCATGGATGACCGGGTTCACAGATGGCCGAGTTCATGGATGGGTGGCCGAGTCATGGATGTCTAAGTTCATGGGAGGTCGGGTTTCCTTGTGAATGGTGTGGGGTTTGTTTGGCCCGAGTTGCCGGTTTCATTGGCATGAGGGGCCGATCTTTGCTAAGGCCGAGATAGGGATGCATGCCGGGTTGGTGTGATGCCGAGAAAGTTACAGGTCAGGATGGTTATCAACCGAGTTCTTGGTTGCCGAGTTCATGGTTACCGAAATGGTTGCCGGCCGAATTGTCGAGATAATTATGTAACTCAACGGAAGAATACCGGGTACCTGGTATTGTCGAGATGTTTTTCTGAGTCGCATAGGAGCCGGGTTGAGTCTATGGCTATGCCTCATAGCCGGTCATAGTTGCCAAGATTCTATGCATGCTACGTAACAATTTTTTTTTTTTGGAAAAGCATGGATGTTGATGCCGAGGTAGGCTAAATGATACTTATATAATAAAGAAGCCTAAGCCGGCAAGGGAGAGGCCGAGATAGTTGATGCTTCAATAATTTTTTGTGGATAGCTGCCAAGGTGATTTTAAGATAGAAAAATTTTAGAGAAAGAGAAAATGGTAGAGAAGGTTTATGAAGAGAGAAAGCTAAGGGTTTTCGTGCAGGAGGTTTGAGTTTTTCAGGCTATTTATAGGGCTTGATTGGGTTAAAAAGTTACTTTGGTTAGGAGAAAATATCTCCTTTTCCTTATCTAATCATCATTCCCTCATTTAATGGTTTGTGTACGTGGAAGCTCCTAGCACCTGTTTTTGTTTACTTATTCCCCCTATTGCCACTTGTAAAGATCATGTGCAAAATATCTGGACAGCTTGATAAAATTTTAGGTGGTGGAGGCTGTGTTTGATAAAAAAAAATTCTTTTAGCCTATTAATCAGAAAAATATATTTTTGTGAATGTTACATACGGTGCGTAACTTAAACTCATTATGCACCATGCGAAATAATTTTATATCCATTAGATTTACCGAGATTAAAATCAACGATTAGTATAAGTATGGACTATGTGGAATGACCTACACAAGATAAAATAATAAAAATATTTTTCTTATTTTTTTCTCTGGTTGGAACTTTTTGCTTCATAGTTTGCAACCACCCCTCCCTTCTCGACACCATCCCAATTGTCACTGCTTATGGACCCAAATCTGAGTGATCTATCAATGATTAGGATGAAGTTTGAGTAAAACTAAGTGGAGGTTCAAACCGACTGATGTTGAAGAATCGTCATCATCACCACAAAACCCTTTGTCGCATCGTGAAAGACCATTGTTGCCGTCACTGTATAAGAACCACTTGCTCTCAACATCCCTAGTATCGAAACTGAACCACCTATGTCGGGTTTGTTTTCAGATCTGATGGCAATTCTTATTGTTTTCTTTACCTCGGATCTGGTTATTTCTCTCATACACACATTTCTTAGTCGCCACAAAACATTACCTTAGATCTGGAAAAAAAAAACTCAGATCTGAAATGCAACTTCAACATTTGTATGTCTGTGAAGGATTTCATCGTCACCACACTTAAGTCGCAAACAGAATGCATCACCAACCTCAGATCTAAAAAAGAAAAAAAGCAAGCTTAAATTTGGAACACATCGCCATACTCAGATCTAAAACAAAAATAAGAAACTCATTTGGAATGCAACCTCGACATTTAGCGCGTTCGTAGAGGAATTATTCGTCATCGAGCTTAATGCGCGAAGGGAACCATGATGGTTGCCACACCTGAGACGGCGACTGGATGTAGACTTTGATGATGGATCTTGGCGAAGAAGAGGATGAGATGCCATAGTCAACATTCACAATCTTCTTTGCACAGACATAAAGAAAAAAAAATAATTTAATTAAGTACGTGCACTCCCACAATAGTCCTCGTATTTTTTTTGTTTTGCACGATATGTAACGCTTTTGGGTTACACACCCAAGATCTTGTCTTGATTAAAAAAACTCATATATCCAATGGTTACAATTAATTTTGCACCACTTTGGCACCGTGCACAATAAATTTGGGTTTTGTACCCTAGACTTTGTCTACAATGTTAAGGTATAGTAATAGTAATAAAAATAAAAGTAATGTCAAATTCTCCATTTATTTTATAGTCCTTTTAATTTGTTTTTAATTTTTGATATTTAGGCTAAAATTAAATGGTTTGTGAGTCAAGTTGTTAGCCAACGAACCAAAACCATTTTAACCAGTTGGTTATGTGGACTAGACTAAAAAGATTTGTATCTAATTAGACTCTATGTTTAGATGTCTGTATCTTTGAGCCTTTCCCACATACCCAACTCTAGTACTAAGAGCACCTTTAGTGCTGGATCTTAGAGAAAGATCTTGAGTTGAAGATCTGTGCTTTAGAAGATCCACCACTAAAGGAGAGATGAGGATCTCCACGTGGAGATCTGGGTCTTCCACAAGAACCCTCAAGATCTCCCCATTTTTCAAAAAAAAATATATTTTTATCACTACAGACCACAAAATGGGCGGGAAGTAACAACCCACGTCCCAACAGAAACGGAAAATAAAAAAAGAAAAAGAGAAGGAAATGATGATACCTGAGGGAAGCAGAGGAGGGGAGGTTCGGACTGCATCGTGAGAAGGAGGGGGAGCAAGGAGGTACCGGAGGGGGAAGGAGGGAGAACGGGTGGGGG
>PYAF01003760.1:145788-202638 GCA_007407185.1 Glycine tomentella
TCTTTAAAATTAATGTCTTGCTTTTTTATTATCAATTTTATGTATTTTTCACTTATTTAACATTTAGTTATAAATAAAATTATTTAAATTTTATCATTTCTTAATATTAATATATTTTTTTCTATGTTTGGTTAATTAAAATTTATTACTGAATTAATTAAATTTAATTTAATCAAAATTAAAAAAATTTAAAAGTGGGGTCCATGTGGGACCCATTAAAAGTTATCTAAGATCTCAAATTGAGATCTACCAATAAAGGAAAAAATGTTACAGATCTTAGAGGATCTTCAATCCTACGTGGTACTGTGGGATCCGCCAAAAAGTAAGCTAAGATCCCAAATTGGGATCTAGCACTAAAGATGCTCTAAGGAAGGAGGACAAAGTCCATGTTGGGCCCCACCCACCCTCCCTCCCCAATAATTGATGGTAAAATTGAAAAATAAAATTTCTCTAACTGATTTTTATAGAAATTAAGTATATAAGGTGACGCTTGATTTTTTATTTTCTGTATTTATTTTTTAAAAATAATTTTCATTTTCAGATTTTTAAGATTTAAAAAATATGTATAAAGAAGAGAGTATTTTAAGATGTAACTTTGTTTTTACTATTTTTAGAAAAAATGTTAAAAATATTGATTTGTTATTTTTAGTTTTGATCAGTTTTTGAAAATATTTCAAAAAATATTTTCTAAATTTTAAACAAAAGTATTTTTATTTTTGTTTTTTTTATTTTTTTAAATAAATAAAAAAAACACTCAAACCAAGACTCATCTAAGTTTTTTCTTCTAATTTAAAATTCTATACATCAAGAAAAAAATCAATTAGTTAGTCTATATGACTTATCAAATTATAAAAATTAAATCTTGCAAATAAATTTGAGGTGTTACACAAAAAAATGAGAGCAAAAAATGGTAATGAATCGAGCAAACTAGTTAAGAACTAGCTAAAAAATTGAGTAAAAATTGCTGCCATTAATAACGACTCTTATATGAGATATATTCAAAGATTCTTAGTATTTACTATTTATCGTGAATTTGTTTTATAAAATATGTAATATGATTCTTTTATGTTACTTCCAAATTTTAGTTAATTTCATTTTCTTTATTTTTTATTTTATTATATTATTTAACACATTCCATGATATTAAAAATATATTTAAATATTATTACGTCAACTCCAAAATTAATTCTTGAATAATTGAATCTTAAGTTAAAGTCTTTATAGTTCAATAACTAGTTATAGTTTTAAAAATATTGTATAAAACCCGATCTAATTCTTTCCTTTCTCCCTTCAAACAGCACACCATTACGAGAACAATTAACATAAAACTATAAAAATAATTAATCACATAGTATTAAAAATACATATTTAAATATTATATTTCCAATATGATTTGATTACGATTGAATTATTAAATTTTAAACTAAAGTCTTTATAAGTTTCGAGTTCTAATATTAAAATATTCTATTTGATCCTAATTATTATTGTCTGTCTTTTCTTCCTTCTCTTTTTCCACGTGGTTTGAACTTGGAAGAATGAATACACTCTAAATTCTACAGCACAAAACGTATTATTTCATAGCAAATCAACTCACGTGTTTTATCCTAGACCAACTATTTTGATTTTCCTTGCTAGTATTAGGTACATACATTGAAGTTGATATTGATGAATAATTGGTGACAATTTTTTACTTTTCATATATGAAATTGTTATAGTCAATAACTTTTGTGTAAATGATATAAAGTATTAAGATTTACACAATATTTTATGAAAATTTGATAAATATTTTTTACTGGTAAATATATTTTATGTAAGAATGATTATAATATCCTTAAAAATTAAAGTCAGGAATCTAGGAAGATCATGATTTATGAGGACTAAGTTGAGTAGAAATTATATGATCTTGATTTTTCATGACATGGTCTTAATTTTTTACAAATTAAAAAGATATGATTATATGTCACATGGAAATTAAGGGAGATGGCATGCATCATTTTAAATTTCAGCATAAAAAATAATGTAATATTTTCTCCAATTGAAAACTTAAGCTTTTTAAAGAAAGTCAAATTTTGTTTATATAAAAAAGTCATTTTTCTTACAGAATCTGTCCTTACAAGTTACTATAACAAGTTAACAACAATGAATGTAGCAAGATAGACTCCATATAAAAGCTTTTTTTTGAATCAGCAAAATGGAAATATATTTTTTGATGAATGTGGCAAGATAGACTCCCGATAAAAGTAATAATTGAATGTCAAGATCAGATTTTTTTTTTTTTACTGAAAAATATACAAAGCTTAAGCTATAGCTGCAAAAAAAAAATCACATTTCTGCATTACAAGATCAGAGTTTTCTCAAGATGATAAAAAAAATCATATTTCTACATTAAATGCGTGATTCAAACCTAAACCTAAAATCTTTGAATATCATTAAGCTTCTTAATTTCTATTTATGTCAGAGAACATCATGGAAAGAGAACAGATGACTCTAACTCAAAGTCATCGTCAACATCTTTTCCTAGTTCTACCTAACCATGAATATGAGGTAAGTCATGCAGCTCTCCTCTATTTATTCATGGTACTTTTCGACATCATTGTCCATGTGTCATTATCTCATTAGTTCCTTTCATCATGTCAGTGTGCATTCTTAGTTTTGTCTCCCTCGTACATAGTACAAGGTGTGTTGTTGTATGCCTCTCACATGTTAGGTCGCATTGATCCTCTAATCATGTCGCCACATCCCTTAGGTGTTGTCCTGTACCATACATTCCATCGCTTTATCTTCTCGACCACAACAAGAATTGGATATCAATTTGTCTACTTGGTAATATCGTGACTAGTCAGTCATCCTGAATCTTTCCTTATATGGTGTTTGGTTCTGTGGTCATATAGAATCTTGTGGTGTAAGCACACACAAGAGCTAATTGTCCTTTCCACCATGATTGGTATCTCAGGATGTCTATCCCTATCGGCATACAACTCGTCAAACATTAAGTCTAATGGCATAAATGCTTAGGCATAAGCAATGGTGGATGCACTTATTGAGTTGTGGGGGCAATTGCCCCTACAAGATTTTTTTTCCAATTGTATATGTATAGAAAAAATATAAGAAATAAAATAAAGTTAATAAATTGATACTACTTTTATTACTTTATTCTTTTCATTTTATATAGTATTGAAAATGAAAAAAAATTGTAGAACATTTTTAAAGTATAAAAATACATATATGACAATTATAATTTATTTTTATTTGTCATGACATTATGTAATTTATAAAAAGCTTGTTTTATTTTTCTTTGGCTTAAATGCAATTTTGGTTCTCTATTTTTTAAAATCCATAAATTTGGTCTCTTTATTTTAAAATATAGATATTTAGTCCTCATATTTTTGAAAAATTGTAGTTTTAATCCCTCTATTTTAAATAAAGGCGTTTAGTTTTTACTTTTATAAAATTTGTGATTTGGTTCTTCTAAAATATTAATTAGTAAGAGATTAATATGATGAAACCTAAAATTAGGGATGTAATACAAGATTCTTTATTTAATTCTGTTCCGTTCAGGAAGAACGGATTTGTTTCCAACAGAGATTCGTTGGAAACTTTGCTATGGGATCGAACTCTCTCTCTCCTGAAGATGTCTATGGTTGAAGAACACCTCAGGGAAGAAGATCACATTTGCAGGGAGGAACACCACAATTTGGACGTGGGGTGTGTGCAAGGTGTGTATTGAAAAGAGAAAGTCAGAAAAGTGTGTGTGTACCTTTCACCATGGGGAACTCTGCATTTATAGGGAGCTAACCTGGATCTTGAAGATGATCTTGCTCAGGCGCATCACCTTATCTTTGGATATCTGGAGATGTAGCTGCAATCTTTCCTTTTTTACTCCATCACAATATATCCGTTGATACTCTCAATATTTAGTCTGATACTGTGAATATTTGAATCATTATGGCAGAGATTTGATATTTTTATATCCGTAACAGATGCCCCTCAGTCCGGTCATCAAGTATTCTTGGTGGCCGGGATGTATAATGGGACCGACCAAACTTTGAGCTGATCTCAAACGAGTGATGCCGACCTCATGTAGGATCGACCTCGTATGAGTGATGCCGACCTCGTGTAGTGATACCGACCTCGCGTGGTGATACCGACCTCGCGTGGAGCCGACCTCGTGTGGAGAATCCGAGCCGAGGTAGTCGATATCCGGGGTAAGGTTCGCTTTTGCCCCTTGCCGAGGTGATCGATGTCCGAGTTCGCTTTTGCCCCTTGCCGAGGTGATCGATGTCCAAGTTCGCTTTTGCCCCTTTCTCCTTTTTATTCTGGTGCTTTATTTGCTCTTTGCTTCTGCGTCTTTTGCATTCTTTTTCTCTTTTGCGTATCGTGGCTCCAATTGTCGAGCGTCTATTTGGCCGGGACCATTGGTCGGGCTCTAAACACATTTGGCCGGGACCATTGGTCAGGCCCTGAACATATTTGGCCGGGACCATTGGTCGGGCTTTAGACATATTTGGCCGGGACCACTGGTCGGGCTCTAAACATATTTGGCCGGGACCATTGGTCGGGCTTTAGACATATTTGGCCGGGACCACTGGTCGGGCTCTAAACATATTTGGCCGGGACCATTGGTCGGGCTTTTAGACATATTTGGCCGGGACCACTGGTCGGGCCTTTAGATGTCGTTCTGGGATCTTTGTCCCGACTTAGCAACTGTTAGCGTATTTGTAACATCATTATAAGTGTAATTCTTTCGGCCGACCCAATGATTCACCCATGATAGTTACGTCGACTTGATCAGGGCCGAGATAATACGAAACAACGACTAAGCATTCAAAATTTGTGCACAATAATTTTCCTTATAACAAGGATTTTATTAAATTTCTTCGAAGATTACATGATTTTCATGATCTCAATGACTGATTTGCACGGGTTCTACGTCCCCGGATCAACTAATGAGAAACACATGATAAATCTATTGGTCTCCCATGACCCCAATGACGGGCTTGATGGCCAACTAAAGGGGAACACACGGTGAGACAATAATCCACGATCCCTATGACGGGCTCAATAGCCAATTAAAGGGAAACACGTGGGGTCCATGATTCCGATGACGGGCTCAAAGCCAACTAAAGGAAAACACATGGACTTTCTCGGCTACGCATTGTCAGCTATAATATATTTTTTAGCTTGTCCGCGTTCCAAGTCCGTTTGACTTGCTTGTCGTCCGATGTCTCTAGTAAGTATGCTCCTTGTCCAAGATTTTGGACGACTAGGTACGGTCCTTTCTGACTTGCGGCTAACTTTTCTCGGACCTCGGGTCATCTCTTGTCGACCTTACTTGAGGTATTTCTTTCGTTGGTTGGCTGTGTCGCCTCCTTCTCTCATTCCCACCGTGATGACGTTACACTCGAACTCGGGCTCTGAGAATTCTTCGTCTTTCTCGCTCCTCTTGTCATTCCGTTGCTTATCCTCCTGCTGGGCTTTCCTCTTGCCGTGGTGCCCTTGAGTTCGGATCACGTACTGCCGCAGTTTGCCTTCTCGCACAAATTTTTCTATAGCATCTTGGAGCTCCCAGCACTGGTCGGTCGTATGGCCCGGTCCATTGTGAAAATCACAATACCGGGAATAGTCCAGTCCTTGATTCCTTACAATCGGAGGAGGTCGGTTGACTTTTCTCATGTCGGTGAAGGCGACCTCCTTCCATATTTGGCCACGTGGGACGGTCAACGGAGCGTAATTGTGATACTTCAATTCGTACCTCCCGGGCCTGGAATGAGGGTCGGGACTGCTCTGAGGTGGTCGGCCTGTCGGGGTTTTCGCTGGATGTCGACTGGACGGTCCGACCTGGGAATTCTCCTGTCGTCGGTTCCAAGGCGAGGAGGGTTCTTTGTTTTCTCTTGGTGCCGAGTTTGCAATCTCCATTTGTTCTAACTCCAAGTACTTCCTGGATCGGATCCTGAACTCATTCAGGGATTTGACCGGATCCTTATAGATCGACTTGGCGAGGCGGGACATTCCGTTGAGCCCGGCGGATATGAGATGGACGTGTACTCTCTCCTTTAGGCCTTGGACTTGTAGCGCGGCTTCCTTGAACCGATCCAAGTAACTTTGCAATGTTTCTCCGGGCTGCTAACATATCTTGCCCAGAGCGAATTGCGACTTCGGCTGTTTCTTGCTGGTTGCAAAGTTCAGCAAGAATTTCTGGCCAAAATTCTAAAAGCTGTGGATGGACCGGGGTGGCAGGGAATGAAACCAAGTCTGGGCCGCCCCGGTCAGAGTGGTGGCAAAAATGCGTGAGATGATCGGCTCGTCGATACCTCTCACACACATCTGCATGTCAAATTCGTCAATGTGGACCTGTGGGTCCTGGCTCCCGTCGTATTTGGACAAAAACGAGCTGTCGAAGTCTTCCAAGAACTGAGCATCCACTATTCGGTCGACGAATGGGCTGTTATTTTGATAACCTCGGCGGTACTTCCTTCGATATGTGCCATCGCCTTGATCGGGTCGGCGGATGGCTTCTATTGGTCCCCTTGCAGCGCGTTCTGTTATCGTAGTCGAGACAGCACGGAATGCCCCTTGCTGAGGATGTGATCTTTGCTCCTGGTCGGAATGGTACGTCGGCTCCCTATTGCCGGTCTCGACAGCTCGGGTCGGTGCTTCGGGCCTTTGTCTTCTTGCGTTATGCTCCTGGTGGTCGTATTTTGCCGACATTCTTCCTCTTTTCTCTTGTTACTGCGTTCTTCCAACTGGGCAATTAGCCGCTGGATATCTTCTTGGCGCTGGAGTTCGTAACGCTTCTCCAGATTCTCCATTCGACCCAACAAGGACTGGAGAGCGTTCTGGATGAAACGCTGAGAGGTTTCTGGATCTTCTTGCGCGGCTGGCGGTGTGTTGGTCGGCACATGCGCAGCTGATCCCGTACGGGATGAATTTGTGTGGGATAATGCATCTTCTACCACCACATTCTCTGGATTCGGATTCCTGGGTGGTTCTTCACGCCGAACGATCTGATGCCTTCTGGTATTAGCCATTGAGAGTTGGTGGGATTCGAAATTTATTGTCCCCACAGACGGCGCCAATGTTCCGTTCAGGAAGAACGGATGTGTTTCCAACAGAGATTCGTTGGAAACTTTGCTATGGGATCGAACTCTCTCTCTCCTGAAGATATCTATGGTTGAAGAACACCTCAGAGAAGAAGATCACACTTGCAGGGAGGAACACCACAATTTGGACGTGGGGTGTGTGCAAGGTGTGTATTGAAAAGAGAGAGTCAGAAAAGTGTGTGTGTACCTTTCACCATGGGGAACTCTGCATTTATAGGGAGCTAACTTGGATATTGAAGATGATCTTGCTCAGGCCCATCACCTTATCTTTGGATATCTGGATATGTAGCTGCAATCTTTCTCTTTTTACTCCATCACAATATATCCGTTGATACTCTCAATATTTAGTCTGATACTGTGAATATTTGAATCATTATAACAGAGATTTGATATTTTTATATCGATAACAAATTCATATCATAATCAATGTTAATCTCCTAATAGCTATTTAGCATTTTGAGTTTGACTAAATGACCAAAATAGTACATTTTATAAAATTGACGGCTAAATACTTCTATTTAAGAATAGGATGACGGAAATTATAAATTTGAAAAAATACGAAGAGAAATGTCTCTATTTTAAAATAGAAACCAAAATTATATTTAAATTTTTGTTTTCTTTTGTCGCCACTGGGTCTATGGTCGGTGTCCTGTGATATCTGTCTCGGTCGATGTACAGTCCCTCAAGCTGAGCTTAATGACATAAATATTTGAATGTAAGTTGTTCGATGTTCTCACATCGGCATTCCCAGAATAATTATCTTAGATAGTAAAGAAGGAAGGCTTGAGCTATATATCTATAAGTAGTAAAGAATGAAGGTTTTAAGACATTAAACTATCTCGTATTAATGCATTCTATACAAGCTCTTATTTCTTTCATTATTTTTTTTATAAAAATACTCCTTTATTTATTAGTTATCATTAAGCCTGCTTTATATTTTTTAGTACAACATTATTTCTTCTTTTATGATGTGAGTTCTAACTGGTAAAATCTGGAAAGTCAAATAAAAGAACATTTTGATGAAGAAATATACGCAATGACTACTAACAATTCAAAGATATATAATTAAAATATTAACTGACTGGTCAAAGATGGACACAATAAACTACTATCTATTTTCTATATATTTCTTAAATTTTATAGAAGTTTGTGGATTTACTCTTCATTACTTCAATGCTTTTTATTTCTAGATATCCCTATCTCAAACAAAATTTAATGAAATAATCTCATTTCTTATCTTAAAGTTTACAAACAGAAGACATTAACGTGTTCATTTACTCGTAAAAACCGTTACACACCTTATATACTCAAGGACACATGAAAGATTAGTATTTTAAAACTAAACCAAAGTACTGTATTCATTAATTAGGCTCTATTAAAATAAAAATACTACATCCTTAAAATATTAATTAAAAATTAAAAGAAAATATTTTTATTAAAATATATAAAATTATATTGTTTATAAAATTTTTTAAGTTCTCACGATTTTCAGAAAATCTTTGTTAAAGAATTAAAATAAAAAATATTTATTATAAAAATCATAATTTTTTTTATCAAAAACATAATTTTACATTTTTTAATAAAAGCTGTTTTTTTTATTTCAGTTCGTAATGTCCCAAGAAAATTAATTAGGTGGGTCATTAAAAAAAACACAGAATTTATCCCAACGAGTATGAATATTTGACAAGAGAATATGTAATTCAGTCAATTCACTTCACTGTTCCCTAAGCTGAGGGTAACAAAATTCCTTTCCGTCGACCCTCAATTTCTTAAATTCCGTAACGGCCTATCTCAACAATAAATAATTAATTACGCATTATTTTATTTACTGCCTATTGACCACGTTCTTTTCTCTCTCTCTCTCTCTCCTCAAATTCACGTTACGGTAAAATTCCATTTTCTTCATCTTCCGAAGCAGAAACGGAGCAATTTCCTTTTCTTTCTTCTCTCTTGCCCGAATCGCAAGTCGAAACACAGTTTCAATTCCACCATCTTTCTTCTTCTTCTGTTCCTCTTTCGTTTTTAAATTCTAAAATTCCAAACACAGTTTTTCCGGCGTGTCACGTTACCAACCTCTCACTCTGCGTCTTCGAGCTACATATGCCTCCTCTCTCACTCTGCGTCTTCTTCCTCGCTAATCTCACCCGCGTCTCCGTCACCGCCCAATCGAAAACAGACCCCTACCGCGATCGCACGCGCGGTTGTTACTCTCCACGCGTCCCCGCGGCGCGTCGCGTCGCCTTCGCTGGATAAATGCGTGTCACCATCGATCTAGGGTTCTGGAGCCTGGTCCTCGTCGCGGTGGTCGGACTCGTCGTGCCGGCGATCGCCTTCGTCGTCCGGCGCCGGTGCCGGCGCGCGGCCGCCAGGGCTGAGGAGATCAGGAGGCTCCTCGTTCTCGCCGAGGAGGAGTCCGTTAGGGCCGAGACAGAGTCGGAGGCTTCGTACTACCAGCAATACCGCGTCGTTTCAGCACCGCCAAAAAACAAAGTATGTGCCGTTTGTTACTCTCCCACCACCACGCGCTGCGCCAGGTGCAAAGCGGTTCATTACTGGTACGCTGCTCTTGATTTTAATTTCTTCTATGCGGTTAAGTTTTCTTTTTTCTTTTTTTCTTTGCTATATAGTGTTGCATGATTTTTCTCTTTCTGTGGGTGAACTTAGCGCTAGTTAAGCCTTTAGGAATTATGAGCTTATGTGTTCAAATTGTGGTGCTTTTATTGTAGAAAAATAAAATAGAAAATAAAAATTTAACACTTCTATCTTTTTGTTTTTAAAGGCTTTTGTTATTGCTGTGTGCCGGATAAAGATATTTTAGTTTTGGGGGTTTGGGTTTTGTGCTGTGATTTTTTTTTATCTGTATGGTATTTGCCATTGATTTCTTGGTCTTAAGTGTTTGTTTTTGTGGAGTGGGTTTTCTGTTGTGTTTGTGGCCTACGATATGCTACCTTTTCTTGTAAGCCGCAGATGAAGAACACGCAAAAATGTCTTGGTTTGAGGTTGGGATCATTCAGTTGGTCCATTCTTGAGTAGGATCAACATTTGCGAGATTAGTTGGTTGTTCCTTTCTACAAATATGGGGTTTCGTGTGTGGAAATAAAAATTATGTATAGCACGTCACATCCCTGTCCAAAGGAGAAGCTACTCTTTCTTTGTAGCTTTTAGAGATCACATATGAAACGCAAGTTCCCCTTGGCAAATGCGAAATCAAATATGCGCTTTATAATTTTCTTCTTAAGTTTGGAGGATGAAATATGATCACTGGAAATATTGCGTTCATGGTCTCTCTTTTTTAAAGACTCTCTTTAGATGTTTGGATTTTGTGTTCTTGCAGTTTGTTGAGTGATTTAGCTGACATGACGGTCCAATCCATATTACTGAGTTTTTAATTCATTGTTTTTTCCTGCATATTTATGTCTTTGTATTTTTTCAGAAGTTATCATGTTAATATTGCTTATCTTTGTTTTCATGTGTTTCAGTTCTGGAAAGTGCCAAATTGTTCATTGGCGCCAAGGTCACAAATATAAATGCCATCCTCCCAGTCCAACTTGCCAGACTGAGGATCTGGTAAGTGATCTTGGAAAGAAGGTAGCAGAACCAGAATATCATGGAATCCATGATGAGAAGTCTCAGATTAAAAGCACAGCGTATTCAACATCATCTGAGAAACCCCCGTTGTCTGATATGAGGTGTTCTCCTGATATTTCACGTGAAAAGGATGATAGTGTAAGAGTTGAATCTCTTCAAGAGGGAAATGTTACAGGCTCTAATTCTGAATTATCTAGTAACTCATTCTCTGGATTCTCAGCTTCCACTGGTGCTAGTGAATCATCTGATGATTCTTCTGTCTGTGAGAGTTTCACCTCGAATGAGCATGAGAGATGCGAGGGACATATTTTTGTGGACCCCACCAATGACATTTCTGATACCACTTCAAGTCGTAATAGCATTGGCGAATCCATTCCATTATCACCTAAATTTGCTAGTTTGGTTGATTCAGTTGATGGTTATCCTGCAATGCATAAATTAAATCAAGTTAGGCCTGGTTTTGGTAAAGAAGAGAGTAAGCTCACATCAAATGGTAGTTCTGGTCTGCATATGCGGAAAGGGGCAGCAATTGAGCCTTCTACAGTGTCTTCTGGATTCTGGAATACAACTCTTGATTCCACGAGGATAAAAGATGGCTCTAATAGTGACCCTCTTTCATCCCACTCTGATGATTCTGCTCCAAAGTCAGTTAATAATATGCCATGTGCAAGATCAGCATCTTCAGAAAATGAGGGTGTTGGTTCTTTAGGTTGTGCTGATGCTTTGAGCATCCATAATTTGCAAACAGTTGGTTCTAGGGTATCAAATCATGTTATCAACCCTGGTAGCACCTTGAAGTCGGCTGAAAGTAGACGTCTGCCACATGCAGTTGCTGACACCAAGTTAGTTTCTAGAACTGAAGAGCAGTCACATTATAGTACAAAACGTGGGAATAATGGCATCCAATCTGGCACTGCTACTTCAAATTCTAAAAATGACCTGAAAACATCTGTTCTAAAAGTTTCTGGTCAGCTTAGAGGATCAAAGTTGTCTAAACCCTTATCAGCTGTTGGGAGTGATATTACTGGAAAATACAGTGACAAGGTTACTCTTGAACAAGTCTTTTTATGTTCTACTGTGTCTTAATGAACCATTATCTTACATTGTCTATTAATATTTGTTGCAGGGTCTTTTTCCATATGATTTGTTTGTCAAGCTTTATAACTGGAACAGAGTGGAGTTGGAACCATTTGGTCTTATAAACTGTGGAAACAGGTAATTTGAAATTAGTTTTTGTACATGAGAAATAGTGTGCATTATCTGTATTGCCTTATGATTATATGATGTAATTTAATAGTGTGGCTGCATTAAATTCTTCCTTGTTAAATAGTTAATTAATTGATGTAAATTGTTAGGTTCTTGTGTTTTTGTATAGAATCAATATTTCTCTTGCCACTTGTATAGCCTTAGGATTTACTTCCTTTTTCTTAATTTTACAATAATTTTGCAGCTGTTATGCTAATGCTGTACTCCAGTGCTTGGCATTTACACCTCCCCTGACTGCTTATTTACTTCAAGGACTTCATTCTAAATCATGTATGTATGCAATCACAGTTTCATATTGGAATCATCAGATATTCTTGAATACTGTGTAACTGTTCCCTGGGGGTTAATATTTAATGTCAATTTCAGGTGCAAATAAAAAATGCTGTTTCACCTGTGAGTTTGAAAGTTTGATTTTGAAGTCAAAAGACACAAACTCTCCCATCTCACCTGTGGGCATACTCTCTCAACTACAGAATATTGGGAGTCAACTTGGTAATGGAAGAGAAGAAGATGCACATGAATTTCTAAGGTGTTGTTTACATCATTGAATCAGTGTACATTTGTATTTCATAATTCTTGTTTCATATTTCACTTCAATTTAATGAGTCATACACATTTGACAGGCTGGCTGTTGAGACAATGCAATCTGTTTGCCTTGTGGAATCTGGGGATAACATGTCAGATTCATTGAAAGAGGAAACTAATTTAATGGGCCTAACATTTGGAGGTTACCTCCAATCAAAGGTAAAATTATTTTTATATCTTAAAAAAATGCAGTTATCTGCAATTTTTTTTTACCTTCCCCATTTATAGGTGCAATACATTGTTGGGCTGTTTTCAAATTCGAAATAGATAATGCTATTATTCTTATCATATGATCCACTAGTGCAAGTAAGATGGGCAATGAACATAATGCTGATAATGTATTGGCAGATAAAATGCACGAAATGTGGAGGAAAATCTGAGCGTCAAGAAAGGATGATGGATCTGACAGTTGAGATAGAAGGGGAGATAGCAACCCTGGAGGAGGCCCTTCAACAGTTTACAAGTGCTGAGACTCTGGATGGAGAAAACAAGTACCACTGTGTCAGGTTAGTTGATCTTGGAGAAGCCTCATGAAAACTTTCAATATTATTATCAGATCTTACCTTTTTTTTCAGTGTGGTCTTGTCACATGGTTTGGACTACTAATTATTGCAATTGAAAGAGTTTCCTTACATTTCTGTGTTGAGCAGGTGTAAATCTTACGAGAAGGCCAAGAAGAAAATGACAGTTTCGGAGGCACCTAATGTTCTTACTATTGCATTAAAGAGATTTCAGGTATTTCTGTTACATTTGAGGATAAGATTTGATCACCCATCTTGTATGAAGATTTAATATTTGTTCTGTGTTATTGCAGTCGGGAAAGTTTGGGAAGCTCAATAAACCTATTCGGTTTCCTGAAATACTGGACTTGGCACCTTTCATGAATGGGACTAGTGATTTGCCTATATACAGGCTATATGGGGTAGTTGTTCACCTGGATATCATGAATGCTGCTTTTTCAGGTCACTATGTGTGCTATGTGAAGAATTTCCAAAACAGGTGGTTCAAGGTTGATGATAGTGTGGTATGTCTTAGTTTCCATTTATTTCCATATCTTGAGAGCAAATTTCTTTGGTTCTTAATTGTACCATGGATTTATGCTTTCCTTAATTAGTGGTTCTTCCAATAAGATCATAAGCTAAGTGGTCCTCTGTATGTTGTTATAAGCAATACTTGAGTAAAATTTTAATTACGCAATCTTAGTGGATTTATTTTGTTTTTTCTATGAAAACAACTTAAGACTTCATTATCAGTAATTCTATTTATAATCCAAATAAAACTCTTAACCATAGCAAGGTACCAGCCTGAACAGGGCTTTCATCAATGAATGACTAAGGCCAGGGAAACAGCCTGGTTTGAGTATGAATGAAAGCTCCACAAAACCTTTTCTTACCTTTCTTCAGATTTACTGTTGGTGTAATGCCAATTTTCAAAGTAGCAATTTAGTCTATGTGGAGAGCTTAAGCTAATTAGTGATGGTTGAACTTTTATGTGTCTTTAATTCATTGAAATTTGCATGAGCAGTTAAACCAATCAAGTCAATTGAAAAATTAATTCTGCCAATGAGGAAATTTGCAAAACCCCTGATGTGGCTATATTAAATCCCACATAGATTGCATAGAAGACTTAATTTTAGGTTAGTCATTCACTAGATTTAGTGAGTTAGACCACTACACTGAAGGATACCAATGTTGGACTTGCAGTGTGTTTGTGGATTTAAGACACTGTTTCTCTGCAATAATTACAAAGTCTATTTGATCTATTGATATTTCCACTGCAGCTGTCGCTAGAACTTATTTAATCATCTCTCATACTTGTCTTGCAGGTAACAGCTGTTGAATTGGAAAGTGTCTTGGCAAAAGAAGCATACATGCTTTTTTATGCAAGGTAGCCCATCTGATTATTGATTTCTTTTTTGGTGAACATCTTATTTTTTTGCTTCCGTGTAAGGTTTATTTTTTATTATATTATCTTATCTGCATCTCTGAAACCACCTGGTAGGTGCTCACCTAGGGCCCCAAGATTAATCAGGAACAGTATAGTATCTTCAGACTCAAAATGGAAACTCAAGGGAAAAACTGCCACAACGAAATTGAGGCGACTACCTACCGGTGCTGGTGTTAATTTGACTTCTCCAGATGGTTCACCCTCCTTAGATGCACTCTATTTAAAGTTTCTCCGTCCGAAAAGGATGTTGGAAGAAGACTCGTCAAGTGATAATTCATCCCTTATCAGCAGCAATTCTGATGAAGGTTCTTGTAGTACAGATAGCACGAGTGATTCAACCGGTACAGATGACTTTGCTGATTATATTTTCAGTGATGTTGGACGTGGCGCAGGTGGCATGTCGAGAAATTCTGATTCCAGCATCTCCCCTGCATTGTCATCCTCTCCCCACTCTAGATATTTTCCCTCTTCTCATATAGACCAACATGATTCAGTAGTTTTGCCACATTCAACTGGGTTCCAGCCATCTCCTTCAGACGGTCCTTTGTACAGGAACAGAGTACTGGAAGTTAAAAGGAGTGGGGGAGATGTTTATCATTTTCATCCTGACACAAATATAGAGCATAGGAAGTTAGATACAACTACAAGTAGGAGTAGCTGCAGTAGTTTTAGGGAGACTGACTCTGTACAGAGAGCAGGATCCAACCATTTTAATGATAGAAATTCTGGTGTATCATGTACAAAGTCTAGGGACAGAACGGATTGAAAATTTTATTGAATACCATACCAAGGTTTGGTGGCCATGAACAGTAAATTATAACACCATGGAAGCTCCACGTAATGTGTTGTTGTAAGCAGCGTTCTATTTTCACCAAGACTAAAGTCACACGATATGTGTACATCACAAGTAACAATACCAATCACAAAATAAACTACTAATTATGTTCCCAAACTACTGGAGTGATTGATCGATCCTTTTGCCTCTCTTTTATAAACTTATTTTTAAAATGGGTTTGTTCTAAATGATATTACTGACATGAATTTGTATTTGACCGAGGAGCAGGTGAACTAAGCAATTCTGAGTTGTTACTTTACTTTTACATAATTTTTTATTTTAAAAAATTAAGGAGAATGAGGATGTGACTTTCACGTAAACCAGCGATTGCAATTTATGTTTTCAACGCTACCAATTACGTTAATAAAATTGCAGCTGTTAAACACAATGATGACTAATAAATAACTAATGATGCAGTATAAAACAACAAAAATGGATTAGCTCCTTGAGATAGTAGGAAGAAACAACAACTAAGAGTTACTGATTCCTGCAACCAGCTTGAGAAACAGCATAATGCAGTTGTTAGTTCCGGTATCCCTTGACAAGTGGACTGCACGTGCAGGAAACAGCAATAGAAATTGTTATTTCTTTTATGCTCTTTTTTAATCTCCTATATGGCACTCTTATATGCAGAATAATAGGCACGTAAATATGAGACAAATTAAAATAGGCACGTAAATCTTAAAATAGATAGGGAATTTGCTTAAGTTTTATTTTTATTATTCGTTACTACCTTAGTTATTACTATTCGAACAAGTAAAAGAAATAGCAATAGGAGAGATACAGGACACTAGTTCACACAAGTCTTATATGATGATGATATTTTAGTAAAAAAAAATAGATATAATGAATAATATTTAAGTGTAGAAAAATGAATTATAAAAGGAATAGGAATTGTTAAGTAATATTTTAAGCAAAATCAGCCTAACTCAGCAATACCACATAAAATATTTAATTTATTTTTTAAAATGATAAACTATAATATCTATTAACTTAAATTAATATTTTCATATAATATGATAATATTTTAATATTAATATAATTTGAAATAGTAAAATATATTTATTTTAAATTTGCTAGAAAATATATCTCAAATTATATATTTGCTTGAGGATTGCAGATTCCTGCTTCCAATGTTTGATATGACTTTGGAGAAAGTAAAGTGAATGAAAAGTAGTCATTGACGAAACAGCAAATAAAATTTGTTATTTCTATACAAACTGTTACACTTGGGTGATTGATTGTGTTTCAGAAGTTAGCTAGACAACTGGTACGATGATTGGAATAAATCAACTATTATAAAAAGTTGTTTGTCAATAATATGTTTTATAATAGATCCATTTTAAAAATAAGTTCCTAAAAGAAACCCAAGAGAATCAATCACTCCAAACTATTGTCTTCTATTCTAAATTGTCCTTAAAAATAATAAAATTATTTAAGTAATTTCTAAAATATTGAATATTCATCAGTTTAATCCTTATTTGATATATTTCAGTAAAATTCAAAAACTAATTTGAATGATATTCCAATATTTAAGACACTGCTTAGCATAATTTCTAATACTTTTAGGATACGTAAATAATTTTTCATAATTTAAGGACTATTTAGAAGGAACAATAATACTTTAAGGATCAAATTAACTATTTACTCCAAAATAAAACAATATCTCGAGGCTCGAAATCACATAAAATCCCGAGAGACAACTACATAGCAAGGGCAAGTGAGTTAGCATCTTGAGATTTCATACTTGAGTTATAGAGGTGCAAGACAAAACGAACTTCTTCGTTATATTCAAATGCTTATAGGTCTTATTGTTTCGAGCTTGTATTATTCTTTTGATCAATATTAAGTAAGTTCTTTTACATTTCTCATATCTTGTACGGTTTATGAGGGAATGAATTAGAAAAGTGGATTAGGGTAAAAATTGGAGCTCTTCATAGTATGATTGACATGACAATAGAAATAAAAAAAAAAAAGAATAATTTTAGTGGATCCTACCAAAGTTTGTTTTCACCTATTGGAGACAAAATATAATGGAAATGAAGTGCGGTGCTGTAAGTCAATTAGTAGTAAAACAACAAGTTACAGTGACACATCACTCCACAAAAGAGAATTTATAAGAACAAAAGTAAAAGTGGGGTTGGGGTATTTTTTTTTTTTCTCAATTGACATTTTTTTCCATACACAAAAGATCATAATCGAATCTCTATCCAATGTTATTCAATTTTTTGCTTTTTAAATAGATTAGATATTTTATTTTATTTCAGTTTAGTTTCTTAAAAATTAAATAAACTTTTATAAAATTAAAATAATTAAGTTAAAGAATAATAAAGATTTATATCTTTAGATTGAATTTAATTTTTAATTACTATAAAAATATTTTTCATACACTTTATTTATTATTTCTATGTTCTCTTTTACTCATTTAAACAAGTATAGAGTTTTATTTTATTTCTATTCATCTAAACAATATACTTTTTCTATTCTATTTCTTTCTCATTTTTTCTTTTCTATATATATATATATATATATAACAAAAACAAGTCAGTTACATCCAACATTATTTTTTTTACAGGTACGTAATATTTTTTAGACTTGATCTTTTTTATTTGGATTGATAAGACTTAGTTTTTCATTCAATAAACTTAGTAATATAGCTAGTTATTATTATCTGGAAATTATTTGTAATGGAAGTGATAGTGATTATTAAAAAATCATTTTAGCCTAGACGCTACTGCACATCAATGGAGATTCCATAACACTTCAATAAGACTTGTTCACAAATGCGGATAAAATATAAAAACTCAATCGTATTATCTCTGTCAATTAAATATCTTACAGTTGCCTATACTATTAACGACATTTTAATGACTATTGAGAAATAAAAATCAATTAAATATACTCCCAATTGTTGTTTAGAAAAAAAATCAATGATTAAGAATTGTAATAAAATCAAATATATAAATATACAGAAAAATTTAATTACAATTTCCATTGTTAATTTTCTAAACAATAATAATTATTTTTACTATACTTCATCAATAAAATACATTTCTTTCCTTTTAAAAGAGTCAAATTTAATTTCATGTAGAAATTCTCTTTCTATAGAAAGAGAGAGCCAAAAATAAAATTCAAAATATTATAGATGCACTTTAAAAAGTAGTACATGATAATCATTCATAAAACAATACAAATAGATTGTATTATTTTTTAAAATTATAATATTATTTTTATTTATACTATGTAAAACATACCATACTAAAAATTTGGAGAAATCCTTATGATTGGAGTTATGTAAAATTTTGTTATATTTGTATATAAAAAACAATTTATTTAATAAAAATTATATTTAATTTTATTTGTGTGTAAATTTTTTTGGAACAATATCAATCATATAGAATAAGAATAATTTGTGATGGAATGGATTCAAGAATAGTTAGATTGAATTAAAGAATAAGCTAAATAGTCATTTTTGTCGCTAAACGTGTAGAGTGACAAATTCGTTCCTAAAATATGAAAATTCAAATTTTAGTCTCCGAAAGTGTAAAAAGTGTGACAAATCCATCATTCCGTTAACTTTAATATGTTACTGTTAATGAGAGAGCCTATATGGCATAGATGGATGAAAATGTCACAAAAATGATTGCCAACATGGCTGCTGAATAGATTTTTGATGAAAGTTACCATTGGACCAAAATGTTAATAATTTTCTATTGGATCAAAATGTCAGTAAGTTACCATTGGACCAAAATGTCAATAACTTTTTATTGGATCAAAATGTTAGTAATTTTTTTTGGACCAAAATGTCAGTATGTTTCCATTAGACCAAAATGTCATTAAGTAACCATTTAACCAAAATATCATTAATTTTTTGTTGGACCAAAATGTTAGTACGTTTCTATTGGACTAATTTGTCATACCCCAAATTTTATTTCATTTAAAGGTAAAATATAATTTAAGTGTAAATCGTTTCTCCTTTTTTTATCGTTGCAAACATAATAATAACATTATAATAATCACTTAAAATAATAGGAAAGCAAACATAAGTTAAAACAAATATAATAATAATGATAATATTTATTAATAACCATAATTTGTTTGTCACAATAGAAAATATCTAAAATAAATCTACAATAAACATTCATACACTATTCTGACATATTATTATGATTATCAATTAATATCATGGTTATTGTTATGTTTCGTTTAACTTGTGTTTGTTTTACTACTTTTTTAAGTGATTATTGTAATGTTATTATTATGCTTGCAATGATTAAAAAAATTGAGGAAAAATTTATCCTTAAATTATATTTTAACCGTAAATGAAACAAAATTTGGGATATGACAAATTAGTTCAATAGAAACGTATTGACATTTTAGTCCAATAAAAAATTACTGATATTTTGATCCAATTAAAAATTACTGACATTCTGGTCAAATGATTTTGGTCCAATAGAAATGTAGTGACATTTTGGTCCAAAAAAAGTTACTAACATTTTGATCCAATAAAAAATTACTGACGTTTTGGTCCAATGATAACTTACTGATATTTTAGTCCAACAAAAAATTACTGACATTTTGATTCAATGAAAATTTACTGATATTTTGGTCAAATGGTTACTTAATGACATTTTAGCCCAATAGAAATGTATTGACATTTTGGTTCAAAAAAATTTACTAACATTTTGGTCTAAAGAAAAAGTTATTGACATTTTGGTCTAAAGAAAAAGTTATTGACATTTTGGTCTAATAGAAAATTACTGACATTTTCGTCCAATAATAAATTACTAACATTTTCGTCCAAAATTTATTTAATAATCATGTTAACAATCATTTTTGGACATTTTCGTCTCTCTGTATCACATATGTTCTTTTATTAATGATAATGAATTGAATTTAATAGAAGAATAGATTTGTCACACTTTTTACACTTTCAGAAACTAAAATTTAAATTTTCATTTTTCAAAAATAAATTTATCAATATTCTATACATTTAAAAACAAAAATAATTATTTATCCCAAAAAATACCTTCATCTCTTAAGTCTTACCTATAAAAATAAGAGAGTTAGTGTGGACCCAAATTATCAAGTTGCCCAAAAAAGGGAGCAAAAGCTCTAGATCATGTTTATTCAATTTTAAGAGGACATTGTCGCTGGGAATCCAAATCATTCCATACAGACAGACAGGACTTGAGGTTTGTCCCTTTGTACCCTTTTCCTTTTTGGGGTTACGAATTTTATCGCTTTCCCATTATCGTATTGCATTTTTTTGGTCTAAAATAATTGAGCGATGAGGGAAGAAAGGTAAATGACTAATTAGTGTTTCAATGGTCTAATCACTGATGTGATAACTATCTAATACGCATATATATACATACTTATCCATTTGTTTGCTGGTGTTGCCCCTAGTTACTGATTAGTAATTATTTATGCGTTCTTTTTCTTAAGCGTGCTCTACTTTCATGTTAAGCAAGTTAAGGTGGGGAAAATAATAAAAGCAAAGGAAAAAGCAACTCTTCGACGTTTTTTTCTTCTGTTTTTTGGAAGAACAACTCTTTAATAACGTTGAAAGTGCTTATCAGTTATCAGGATTAATTTTTTAATTTTAAAAGGTTCTACAATAGTACCAATAAAGTTTTATAATTGAAATGGTGTAAATAACATGTTTACTTTACATAGTTTGTGTATATAAAATATACAAAAACAAACACATGTATGTGATAAATATGTTTTCGTTTATACAGTGTTAGTACTAAAATTCAGGGTCAGTCAAACATATTTTAGGACCTAAAACAAATTTTGAGAGACTAACCAAAAAAGTTAGAGATCTTACAAAAAAATAAAAATGATTTTTCGTTTTCTCTAGTATGGTGTGAATCCTTTTCTCTAAAGAAAAACTACATCTTTTAGTTACCACTATATTAGATCAATTGATAATTAAAATTGTATAATAATACTAATACTAAAAAACTATTTTTCTATAGTACCTAAGAAAATACTTGAATTGTCTTATGTTTGAATTTAAAAACTTCATGCAACTTATTTAAGGTCTCACTACCAAGATAACCCTAATGTCTTTTATTTTCTTTGTTACACGTTTTAACAAAAGAAAAGAGTGTCCTATTCTCATGCTAATATTGTTGGTATGCTATAGACTTGAATTAAAAAAATTCCAAATATATGCATAACCTGTTAGTAAAAGTCATTTAAAAATATTAAATGTAATATCTTAGGCCTAGAAGTCAAAAGCCCAAAGAGATTTAAAAAACTATATACATTATACAATAAGGTTAGTGTTCTTTCTTACCTAATTTTCAACATATGAAAAGTATTGCCCCTTTCACAATATAAAGTAAGGCTCGGCGCATCTATTTTTTTTTTAATAGGCAAATATATATATTGATAAGAAGCACCAGGGGTGCCAAAATACAAGAGTAATTATCCTCCAGTGCTATTGAGAAACACTGCAACAATACCAACAGATTCACAAATGATTTACCATCAGAAACTGTCCAGCTATTAGGGTAAACAATTAGAATCTTTCCACATACATCAGTGTGAGTATATATGCCAAGATCTCATTGCTACACGAATCCCCGTGTACAGAATAATACCCTTACAAGTTACAATCCATCAGATCGTATAGCTTACGCAGCAGCTCTCATGACACAGTTAGATTTACATAATAACATTAGAGTAACATGGACCTGCCTATATGATCCATATTAGAAGACGAGCTGCAAAAGGAAAAGAAAAAGGAAATTAAAGAAAACAAGAAAGAGTGTGGTTACTCACCGACAGCGAACATTGCGGGTCTATTAAGTGTTAACCTTTTTGTTTTGGATTTATGACTAACAAATCAGTCACATAGGGACAAAGTTCAATAATAAATTCTAGCATAGTTACTCCTCTCATACAAAAGTTATAGACAATTGATCTTTTCGGCTGAAAGATGTTTTTATGAGACTCAAATACTCTATTTTCTTTTTCCATCTCAATCATTCCTTTAAATAAAAATAATATTAACTAACTGTTAATTAAAAGATGAGCACCCGTGTAAGTTTTTAAGGTTTGATACCTACATTGAAAAATGTCATAAAGAAAGATTTTAATATATGGGTAATGTTACATCTTTTTATAATTTTTTTCTACAAGTGTTCTTAATCTAAATAGTATTTTATAAAAAAAGTATTAATATATATACATATATACACACACATTCAAAATGGATTGTGCGATAAGAATTATTCCTTATTTAATATATATTAATTTGATTATATCATTAATTAATATGAGATTTCCAATCCGTAGAACATATCTTTGAGTAGTATCTATATATGAGTATCATTTTATCCAACATACCAACATCTATATGAGGAGAACCATATCACCCGCCGTAGAACATAATTGTAAAGGATTAATGTGACACTTGACTTAATTTTCAATATTTATACAAAAACGTACAATAGGAAGGGAATATGTGAAATTATAGCTTCCACACCTAAAAGTGTTTTACGTATGGAATTCGACCACTTCCGTGATACAGAGTCCATTTGTCTCTACCCTAGAATAGAATCTATGCCAAAATGAAACTCTCAGATCAATAAATTGGAATATACCTAATACTATACGCGCTCTATTTATATGCATGGAAGTACATGCGGATCGATACTACAAGCTACGTAAAGTATTCCAGCCTCAACATTAAATCTAAATGATATAAAATTGTAACCCTATTAATATAAGAACTTAATTAAACCGTATACCCATTTACACCCATTACTCATTTAGGTTGTATCAATCTTCTAACGCAGCCATGCATATCATTAGCATTTGTACTTCACCCAAAAAAATATATCACACACGCATATATTGGTAAGCATATTGTAGTCCTGATCATTACAATTCAAGCCAAGGTCTAATATAATAAATTTTTTTGCGGGACATATTAATGAACAATTATATCTATTTCAATATAATACAACAGTTATTTATTATGGTAAATTTACTAATTTTGATTTAGTATATTTGAAGACCACTATTTAAATTAATATTACTAAAATAACAAAATTGTAGACTTTATTGTGTGCTTCATCTATATTTGACATCGAAACAGCGTCAACCAAAAAGAAAAGAAAAGAAAGATTCTTTATCTATACGATGACTCTAGGTTTTGCAGGTGGCATATTTATCTAGTCGTAGAAAGAAAGATAAGGTGTGCCTCACCGCAGTGCCCCCACTTTATTTATGCCACTATAGTAAATCAATTCCAATTCAATGGACATAAAATATTTTGGTTTAGCTCATTGCATCAATGTTAATGTGAACAGGTGTAAAAATAAATGTGAACAGATGAACACTTTAATTTTATGATATATAGGATTTAGGTGTAAATTTAATAATACAAATCTAAAAAATGTACAAAATATAGAATATTCTCTTCCTTCTATTATAATTATCGTCTTTAATTCACACTTATCGATAAAAATTAATAAATATATAAAAAAGAATAATAATTTTACAAAATTAATTTTATTATTAATTATTTTTTATTTTTATTTTTCAAATTATTAATTAATATTATAAAAGATATAAATGAAAAAATATAATTAATGTTATGTTAAAAATTAAAAATAATTCTTTTAAATATATTTTTTCTTACATGAAGATTATTATACAACAGAATGAATAATTAGTAAATGTACTTTCCATATATATAATGAACACAATTTATTTAACATTAATTAGATCGCTTGATTATGGTTTTAACTCTTCCTGTTCTGGGTTTTCGTACAATATCCTATAGACACCGTAAAGAACAAAGTTATTTGGTTTTCAAGAAGCATAAAAATCGCAGTTCAATTACTATAAAAAAAATGCAAATTATTTTAGGAGTCTTACGGGCTATTTGGCGGGCGAGAAATTTTTCATATCAGAAATTATGATTTTTGGGAATAATGATTTATGAGAATATGTAAAATAGCTTTGGTTAATCTTAATATATTTCATGAGAATTAAATATTTATGTAAAATATTCTTTTTGGACTCATATATAAGTAAAATAACTAATTTTACATGAGAAAATTAGTTAGTATCATTTAATTTTTTAATCTCATGTAAAAAATAATATTATTTTTAAAATGTTCTTTATTAGAACTTACTATCATGAATAAAAAGGAATAATTGACAATAGAATTAAAATTAAACAAAGAATATTTTAGAAATGATATTATGAAATAAATAAAATTAGTTAGATTTGCTTATATTTAAGTATAACATACTAGACTATTTTTTTTTTTGTTTATATGAGTCCTTAGGGAATATGTAGCTAAAATTTTCTCACTACTGGAGAAAGTTGGATTTCTACTCCTTAGAAATGTTTTTGTGGGAATATAAGTTAAAATTAATTATCGAAAATCATAATTTGATTTTCTGACCATCTTTTTTATTAATTACATGTTATATAAGAATCATAATTTCTCAATTTAAGGTTGAAGAAAAAATAAAAACTTTTCGTACACTCTCACATATTTTTCCAGATTCACGTATGATGTACTTTTTAGCAGTAATATGTTCATTACGGCCAGAATAATCACCCAGATAGAGGAAAGTGACACATTTCTGATTTAGAGCGTAGAGAATCACACATGCATGGGAATCAAACAAGGTTTGGTCAAATATTATTACCATAAAAAAATACAAACATATTAACACGTACACAAACGCTAATTAATAAACAAATTAATATGTAAACGAGCTAGGATCAGAAAATTAACATGGGGGTTGATACGATGCATGTGTTGCAATAGTGGGCAGTGGGCTCAAACATTATTGGATTTTGCTGCTGCCCATACATCACCCAACGGAACTTTGCATAGAGGATACATCATACATATCTATCCAAGAAACCTTTAATTTCTTGTTTTGTCCCTTCTACCCTAATTACAATTAAGCACCAATGCCAAGACCCAAAACTTTACTAGCTTATAGCCACCAATATGATAAGTAAATTTTTGGTACCCTATAGCATCTAATTTAAAAGTTATTACATTTAATTTAATAGTTTTCTCACTTTTATTGCAAAAAATATTCATATAATTATGTGATATTATTCTAATAGAAATGTACTAAATACAAAAAACGGCTTAAAAATATTTTTTTTATTTTTTTTAACATGAAAAATATGAGTTAATACAAGTCATATTAATAGAGAATATTTTCTTCTTAAAAAGTTAAATTTATTATTTTATTATGACACATATCTATTAATTAGTAATTATTTTATTTATCTTATTGTTATTTTATTATTTTATTGATCATAATTAAAATAAATATGACTTATGCATATGCTAATTCCTATTATCATATTATAAATATATTTCTTATGAAACATTTTTTGTTATTTAAGTAAAAAAATGTTATTCAAAATTAAAAAATAAAATATTGTTTAACATAAGTAATGTCATAGTAAACATTAACTAAAATGTCTTAAAATTTATAAAATATAAACTTCAAATAATTATTTTAAACTATTAAAATAATTTTATTGTTTTAATAATGATGATCACTTGAAATAAATACAAATTAAATTAAATACATTAACTTATTATATAATTTTCATCCTAAAATAAATAAAAGATAAACTTCAAATAAACTTAACAATGATATTAATAGATTATTTATAGTTTAGAAATATCTCATCTTAAAATTTGTTTCTAGATCCATAAGTTGAGTTGGCCTTGGGTGGGGGAAGATTCAAACCCTTGAACGTACCGCACATAACAACAGTCAGTAATAGTAAATGAGCAGAAGAAAGGCTAAATTGGGTTGGTAAACGAAGAAAATCTGATGCTTTGTTTTGCCTTTTCCAATCTAAATGCAAAGGATATGTAATGTGCATAAACCAAACGTGGAATCTGGGTTTGAAAAAATTGTGGACGTTGCAAATTAATCGACGACACAAAAGAGAGGCAACAAAGTCAATATAAAAATGAGACAACGAGACATGCACGAATCATTAATAGGTTTTGGAGTGGGCAAAAGGAAAATGGAATGGTATTAGTGCCCAACTAAGGTTTGAAAATTTTGACATGGTACCAAGGTGGCAACGATTAATAGAGGAGGATCCCGCCAACTTTAAATTAGGAAATAGCTCAAAGTGTTTGACTTTGGGAAAATTTTCAAGCAAAAACAAAAAGAGATCGAGAAAGAGAGAAGACCGGGGATGGAGGATATCAGGATAAGGAATATGGTCATTGTTATAAAAGTGCAGAAAATTGTGAAAGAATATATAGATAAGTGATGCGTTATATAATTAACGAAAAAAAAGAGACAACGTGTATTGTCTTTAATGGTATGTTTGGTTGGATGAAATGAAAATAAGGAAGGAAGGAAAAATAAAATTTGAATTTGAAAGAAAATGGTATGAAGGAAAATTTTAAATTTATTTATTTATAAAAATAATTTTTTTTATTTTATCTCCAAACAAACAAAAAAAAATATTTCATTAATCGTGTTTTTTTTTCTATTTTCTTTTATTTTTTACTTTTTCTCCAACCAAACGAACAATAAAAAAGATAGGCTTGAGTAGCCACCATCAAATCAATGTTGTTGAAAATAAAAGAAAGATTCAAATGTCACATCAAATGTTTAAGTTGCTTTAATATGGTAATTCAAGCCACTAAAAATTAAGGCCAATTAAATGGTGAACCATCTAAATAAGTGGTGTATAATAGACTATTATTTATCATTAGATTCTTCTAATTTCATTTCTCTTATCTTACACCTCCCCCACCAAATTCAAGCTCTTACCCAGATATGCTTTGTCAACTGCTTCAAATAATAGATCCGCACTGACTTTGTGACTTTCATGATTTGAACAACTATTGCGAGAGATTCATGTTTGATGCTTCAAAATGCATGGTGCGCTCACACTAGACCCATATCCATGACACTAGAACACTATTTAACAACCATTAGCATATATGATGCTTTGGATTCCATGATTCACAATGCACATGTACTAGATCTACAATGTCATCGAGTTCGTCGGAGCCCAAATCCATGACATTTAATGTTACTTCGTTTTGTTGAATGGGGGTCAAGGGAGTTTTCCTATCTAGAGGAAAAGTTGTTGCTGGGTTTGTTCAACGATGGCCGATCTCAAGCGATGGTCAATGGTTGCATCAGAACAATTTTCGGTTTTGGGAGAAAAGAAAAGGGTTAAAAAAATTATTTGTCATTGTTCCGAATTATCTTCGACGGTCGCAAATAGTGGTCATCGATGATAATTGCTAGAGAGAAGAAAATAGACGGTACTATTATACAGATAGTATATTATAACATTGTGAATTATGTCATATTAATCTAAAATATCACTATTAATGGTTCATCATGGGTCATTTATCAAGTGGTCCACCTATGACCAAAAATCATATTAAAAACAATATGAGGAATAAGGAAGATACAACACTACAATAGTGACTTTAGACAATGAAAATGTTCTTTAATTGGAGAAGAAAATTATTTAAATGTTACATATGACAATTGCATTTGGATAACAAACATCCTTCCATGTTACCCTTTCTAAGTGCTCTTGTCATCATATCAAAGAGGAGAATTAATTTAGTATGGGGAAGATGGACAACCAGTCATAAGAAAGATTATTGACATTGGTTATATGACTTTGATGTTTGAAAATGAAACAAGCTTATGTAGAAGGAGGTAAGACATGTTCCACAAATGTGGATGAACTTTATCTTAGCAAGAAAGTTAGATGAAACTAGGATATGATTAATGATAAATTAATTTGGTGTTAACATATGGAAACTAAAAGAGGAAAAAAAAAACACTAGAGGAAGCATGATCTTGTTTGTGGAAATCAGGAAAGGTACCTCTAGATCATGAAAGGAGAGATATGCAAAGCAAAGATGCATCAACTTTGATGTTAAGACCAAGAATGCATTGAACCAATGAACTTAGTCTTAAAGAGGGTTGAATTAGATATCCTTTAAATATTTGTCAAACCTGAAACTTTGATAGCTTTTTGAGCTTCTTTCTCAAGTTAAAAAAAAAAGTTAGTTAGAAAATTATTCACTAATGGTTAGCAAGTTTATAAAGACAAGCTTCTAAACTTCTATCTTGTATAAATTGTAGTATGATTACAAAGGTGTAAATCCATCAAAGCATAATTTAAGCCTCATATCAACTAGATGACACGAGCATATACTTTTCTTAAATATATTAGCCTGTTTTCTAATTAACTTTTGATCATTTTCTTCTAATTATCATTCTTTATACCATGTCTAAATTTATAACTATTATTTATATTTTTACCTACATGTTGAACTTTTGAAATGATATTTGACTCTATTATTAATCTCAGAAAATATTTTAATTATTTTTTAGGAAAAATTAAAATTGTTCTTTTATTATTTTTACTTTTGATCTTTTAATTTTGTATTGTCTCACTATTTTATCTTTTTCATTCATTTCTAACTAATAGAATTAACAAAAAGAATGAATTTGTTCAACAATACATGATTAAATGACCAAGTTAAAATGAAAGAGATTAAAAAACTATAAAACAAAACTAAATGCTAAGTTAATAATTTTATCTTAAAAGCAATTATCATATATAGAGGGATTGAAACTTACAGCTTACAACTTACAATAGTAGTTGTTTTTTAATATGTTATTCCCGATGGTTAAATAACGGACACCCAATATGAAAACACTAGTGTTGATTATTTTAAAAAATAAATAAATAATTAAATAAAATTTTTGAAAGGATAAAATATGATTTTTAAAATAAATTATCCCTGTCAATTTTTTTATTATTTCAAGCACATATTTAGTGGGGATACATTACAGCTATTCTGAAATCTGAATTCTGACCCCACCATCTTATGGTTGAATCGCAAAATATTTCAAATTATACGACCAAATTGATTTGTTTTGTAGCTGATTTTTTTACCCAAATTCATGATCAAAGTTTTGCCCAATTTCCCAGTCAAAGCTTCACAGCTGTTAACTCACTCCATTTTATCTTGCAGCTACCCCGTTTTTCTTGCCGCGTCACCTATTGCCCTACGGTTTTTAATTTTGCTACGTTTGTGGTTGTTGATCGAAAAACATGATAATAAGAGTCCGAAGCAGAGAGATAAATATGTTAAAGGAGAAATACGAAATCGATTGAAATTAATTATTAGAGTTACTTAGAAATTAATTAGTATACACCGAAGCATAGATCATCTTGCAATTACTTCTTTCAATTTGTGTCAATAACACTTTCTCTCAATTTTATTTTCTCTTAATCGATGCACTAAGCTCCTAACTAAGAGGTCATTTATCTTTACGTTTATTGTCAACTTAAAGCTAAAGGTTTCTGAGACTACTTAGTTAATTTGACTAAGGTCATATTTTCTAGTAATTCAATTAAGACCATTATAACATTGATTATCTTGGTGAATTTACATTAGCATATATTTATACAATTCTACTTAGAAACATGTAGTTTTGCATGTTAAACATTGATTCACATCAAATTAATAAACTATCGCAATGCAGGTCCTCTCCTTTACAAATTATTTTCAAAAATGAAAATATATCTTCAAAAGGAAAGAAGATAAAGATCAATATACAGTTTAATTAAGGATGTAGTACTAACTCAATTACTAAAACATCCAAAGATAAGTCTTAAACAATAAGTGAATTCTCTATTTTAAAAGAAACTTAGTTATATATCTAAAATTAATGAAATTAACAATATCCCAATTAATGATGTTATGAATATATATTTTTTTTTTTTACAATTAATGATGTTATGAATGAAACAAGATCAAATCAAAATAAAATTAACATTGACACATAAAGTTTATGTAATAACTGAATAAAAGTTTGCAATAGAATAAAATGTAAGGTTGGTGTTATTGATGTTTATGTGTAATGACTTAAATATTATCAATTTTCTCAAAATCAAATCGATGAAGACATTAATTCAAGAATCAATGGTTCAACTTGGATTAAATCAGGGTTAAACTGATTTTAATAAAATATTTTGATATAATATCCTAATAATATTAAATAAAAAATCATAATATGAATAAGTTGATAATAATAAAAAATAAATTTTACTTAAAAGTGTCATAAGTTATAACATATATATATAGCAAATCTAATCCAACATAATGTCTAAGCTCACTAATACTAGATAAAGTTCTTTTAAAAAAAATAGTTTTGATGAAACCGATAAAATCGATTAACCCACCAAATTTTATTGTTTATCAATCGATTCAACAATTTTTTAGTCGAATTAAGCACACGTCAATTTTAAAAAAATGTTAGATCAAATACGTGACCGATTTTCGATTGAATCGGCCAAATCTAAGTTTCAAAACCATGAATATTATAATACTACTAAGACTTCTAAAGATCGAGCTTCCCAAAAGTTGTGAATTAAATAAAGAAAGAATTTTAAATGAAGGTTGCAGGATAAGCAACGTTTTACCTTGATCATAGTGTTACTAAATGTGATAAAATTTTGACATACTTGGTCCTAAAATAATGTATCATAATATAATTGAAGCATTAATGTATCTTTTAATCGTATATATATATATATATATATATAGTTTGACATATTTCTTGTTATTGGTCAATTTATCAAATAAGATACTAGTATAATTCTTCATTTATATGAAGACATTAGATTGAGGTCAAATATATAATTCACTATCTTAAACACTATTTATTTTCATGCAATGGAATGACTCTCAAAACAATTCTACAACAATCATTTCAATGCATGCAAACCTTCACATATAATAAATTAGTATAATCTAACCTTCACATGTAATAAATTAGTTAAATTTTACTAACTTAAATCCCTTAATTTTGTTATATATAATCAACTTTTTTCTGATCACTGTCTTTTTACATAATAAAAAAATTATTTAGGTATATTGTTTTCTGTACAATTAATTATTTTTTTGAAAATTACTCATAAAATTATGATTCTGAAAATAAGAAAATAGAAATAGCTTAAAGCAATTTGCGTATTTTTATTTTTAAATCTGATGATACTATCAATAAATATCAAATAAAACACCTAAAATAAGATAAAAAAAAAAATTGTAACCAATATACTTAAAAGATAGATAAAACAAAACAGAAGCAATGAATATAACCACACCAAAAAAAATTTAAAAAATCAATGAAACATTGATATTAAACCATCAATGAAACCCCTACATCATAGTTATTTTCTCAGAAGTATGGCGGCCATAAAATAAGAACAAGGATTCCTCATACTATTATGATGATTTGAATTCTCAAGACATTGGCATCACTGAAGACTTCGTAAGTAAAGGTGTATAATCAAGCATTGATATAATGCATAATACCATCATCACTGTTGAAATTTCAAACCATAAACCAAGACAATCTCTTGTAAGAGAAATCTCTTTCATGTATGTCAAATTAACAGGAAATATCCATTATCCGCACGAAAACAAAACCTGACCCCATTAGTTCAATCACCAACAAAAGACCCCAGTGTGATGATGCAATAAACTAGAGAGATTTCACAGCTACAGTTATGCACGTCAAATTCACTAAAATGATGTCATTATTTAGGGAATTTTCAGTTCCATCAGCGTTGAGAATAAGCTTCCTTCCACCCTAATGATGCAATAAAGAAAAACGCACAGTCACGGAGGTATGAGCAAGTGTTCAATATTGCAACTTACACTTGGCTTTTACTTTTCAACACAAGTTGAAACCAAAACAAGAGAGAGAGAGAGAGAGAGAGAGAGAGAGAGAACAAAACAAGTACAGAAGAGAGATCAGATATAAAGCAAAGCAATGAGACGTAGAAATAAAGTTAGGGGAAGGAAGGGATTTTATTATCCATAGTGGAGGATACTGCAACACAAGACACCAAACAGAAGGAACAAGAAATGACTGCTTGTGATGTTAGATATGGAAAAGTAAAACCCTTGCCACGTTCTCCACTGCCATACACTTTTTCCAAATCAAGAAAGCTATTCACAGTAGCACCAGTCACTATCTTGTTGCAACCTACCATACACTACTCTCTCTCTCTCTCTCTCTGCGTTATGTTATCTTCATCCAATAACGCTCACGTTGGTACTACACTACACTGCAACCAGCATCATCAATGTACAGATATTCCAGTCTCAGTCTTCAACGCAAAACACCATTATCCCATAACTTCCCAATAACCCACTATGCAAATTGTAGCCTCTTGTCTAAAACCAAAACCGCAACTTTTCTACTAAGCCAAATGTGGTCCATACACAACAGAAAGTTCCATTCTGGACGTTTCACGTAGTAGTATATTAAAATTTACTTCAAACTTTGTTCTTTTTATCTTCTTCAAGTAATATTTTAAACACAATTTAAACTAATCACATCATGCATATAAACAACCAGACCAAGCAAACCCCGCGCTCCTATAATTTAACCTCTCTTAATTAAAATAATAATAATCAGAAACCACAAAATCATTAATTAGACAATTTAAAATTCAAAATTAAGATCATTAATTAAACTATTATAAATAACAAGTCATTTAATTCATCATTGAATAATAAGACTAAAATAACAAAGAACATGAATGTACGAGAGTTTATTAAACTCACGATCAAACAAGCTTCACCTGAATTAATGAAGCCAAAACAAGATGAACAATAAAATTTTCTGTCGAGCAAAATCATAATGCCAGCATCTAAAAAATATTCTATGTCAGGAGATTCCCCGCTATGCACACACAAGCTATGGCGCGCACACAAATCACCACCAACACACAACTTTTCTGCATTAAGTAACCAATATACTTAAAAGATAGATAAAACAAAACACAAGTCACAAGAGACAACTTTACCTCATTAAGTAGTAAAAACGCATTAAGAATGACTCTAAAAATCTAAATCATTGTTTTCTATTTAGAACTAGAGCTAAATAAGCTAACAGCAGCATTACATCTAAAGAAACAACTCAAGAAAGAAACCGAACAAAAATCCCCACAAGTAACGAAACAAAATTCACAAACAACGCCGAATTAATGGAGTTCATTGATTGATTCAAAATAAATGATTATCAGAAAGGTGGTCTAGGGGTTGGAGCCCAAATCACATCCGAAGGAAGGTGACAGCTGTACATACACGACTCAGCCGGAACCTGCCCGCTCTCCGCCCCGCCACCGGAAACCGGCGGAGACTGCGCGTCTCCTCCGCCGCCAGAGTTGTTCTGCGCGTCCTCCTCCGACGAAAGCCGGTGATACGACGGGTTGTTGAACGACGCGGCAATCACGAACACCGTGCCAGCGGCGAGGAGCCTCCCGGCGACGAGTCCGCCGACGATCTGCCCCTGTGGTCCGGAAAGGGACACGGCGAAGGTGTTAGGGATCGCCGCCGGAGAACCGTGGTGGAGGAAGGTGGCGGACATGGAGAGGATATCGAAGCGGCCATGGAAAGTGACGGTGGCGACAGTGGCGCCGGCGGGAGTGAAAGAAGGTTGACGGAGAGTGACGTTGGCGACGGTTCCGGAACCGGTTAAGACGCACAGGCCAGTGTTCTTTCTGCGGCTGAAGCGGGCTAGGGCCTCGACGACGTCGCTTCCGCCCGGGATTTCTAGAATGAACGGGCTCATGGCGGGCTCTGGCTCGCGCGTTATTATGAGAGGCGGCTTGGGCCTGTTCTTGGATCCGGGCGGGCGGCCCCTGGGCCGCCGCACTACTTCAATAGTGGCTCCATCGCTTCCACCGCCGCCCAAAACAGATTTTTGGACGACAGTCGCGTTGGGGCCACCGCTGCTTCGGCTGTCATCGTCCTCGGACGTTTGACATTCCCGAGAGAATTGAAAAGGTTGATGGTGCAGCTGCTGCTGTTGCTGTTGCTGTGGTGGGTGAAGCTTTGAGAACATGTTTAAGAAAACAGTTCAACAAACTTGAAGAAGTTGTTGTTCTTGTTTCATCACATCACATGTATCAGCTTTGTTGAAATCTTGAGAGAGAGAGTAAGAAACAAAGATTGTGTGAGAAGGTTGGAGAAGGATTTGGAATTGAATATTGAAAAAATGGGGTGTGTTGGGGTTATATGGAGAGAGAGAGTAATGGTGAGGGTGGGGCCCAGAGTGAGAGATAAGACAGGAGAGAGGTTCCGTTGATAAGGATGGATAGGGTTTAGGGGTATGGGCCATGGGGGGGTGCCCTTTATCCGACACTTATTTTGACGTCAAAACCTTCCCTCTTGCTATCCCATTCCCATCTTTCACATTTTCTACATTCTACTTCTACATTGCCAATTCAAACATTAATCATTGAGTCTGGAAGAGGTGTATTTTAAATTTATTTGGAATCAAATTAATTTTGTAATACTACGATATTTTTATGTATTAAATATATTTTTCATGTAAAATAAATTATTTTTAATTTATTATCTAAAATTTACTTTTGATAATTTACATATCTGAAAAAAAAATTCTTTTAATATAATATTTATCGTTAGATTCATTTTGTCAATTGATTAATTTTGTAATGTTAATATATATATATATATATTCAGCCATTAAATAATTTTTTTAATTAACTTGAGTATACAAATTTGTAGAAATTTCTAAAAGTAATTCATATTTGAATGAATAAATTTATTTTAATATATAACATATTTTTTAAAATATCAGTAAACATAAATTATAAGATTTTGTAACTACAGATGTTTTATTTATCTAAAATTTAATCTACATGATTATTGAGATGATATAAAAAATTTCAATGATTAGATTATTAAAATTTAATATTCAAATAATTAAGCTTCATTTGAAAGACCTTGCCAACAACTTATTTGGGGTCAATTTGTTTAAAATTAAAACAAGTTCTTCTAAAAAATATTTTTTTTAAAAAAGTGATTTTTTAACAAATATGTAGTAGGATTTGCTTCTTAAAAAATGTTTTAAGCAAAAATAATTTAAATAAGTACACCAAAAAATCAAAAACTAATTATTTTACTTAAAAAAATATTTTAACGAATAAATTTAAACAAACATATCCAATCATCTTATATTATAAGTACTTATATGAGTATTTGGGATAACTTATAAAAATATCTTATGGATGGTATAAGATGTTTTTAGTTTATTTTCATAAGCTCTCCAAGATAGTTTATAAAACTATGTGGAGCTTCTAAAAATCCCCACTTTCAAATCCCTCTAGAGCAGAAAACACAAAGCGTGCATATTTTTTCAATTTTTTTTAGTTTTGTCCTTCAAATAAAATTTTATTATTAAAATTCATAATAAATAAAATATAAAGTACATATACTAAAATACTATTTTAATTCATTTTGTTTCAGTATGTTAATTTCATACATTTTAAAAATATCATCTATTTGATTCAGTAAAAGGATAAAGTGATAAACGCAACGCGTGAATATTTACAAATGTGAACGACAAGATTCTCTTACGTATGTAATAGAATATCTATCAGACTATCGGGAAATCGAAATAGAAACCTGTAACAAAATAAATCAAAATAGAAAATCATAAGCACATAGGGAAAATTTATAATAAAAAAATCCATATATTTATCTTCATACGTATAATTTAATTAAAAAAAAAATCTAAATCACTTGACCATATATACAGAAGTCATATGAAATTAATAGGATTCCTTGTATAATTTAGATCCAAATTTTGGTTTGATAATCGATACCTAAATTGAAAGGGTTGATATCAACATGTAACTGAGAGCGTGAACCAATATTTTCCTCGTTTTTTAAAAAATTAGACTTTTCCAGTTCTTCTCACTCAGAAGTTTACATGCGGGATAATGGTTTTGCATTTTTTAGTTTCTTGTTCTATTTCTATCTCATTATGTACAAAATAAAAAGAATTATATAAAAAATCTAAAAGTAAGTAGTCATTAAAAAGAGACCAAGACTTTAGAAAAGTTAAACTAAAAAACTTTTATGGAACATTTTTTTGGACACGAAATTGAATATAAGGAGACATTTATTTTAAGGTATGGAACAAGATTTCCGGAGTAAATTTGAGAATATTTCATTCCTATGTTTAGTATAAGTTTTGTAAAATATTCTTGAAAATAATTGATTTCACATTTTTAAAATAAATTTCCTTTTTTACTGAAATTTATAATTGTCAAACAAACATGTTGAAGGAAATATTATTCAATGCAAAATATTTATGAAAAATGATTTTTCAGAATAAAATTTCATACCATGAAACAAATGTCCCTAAGAATATTTTACAATAAGGAGTTTTTTATTTATTGAAAAACAAGATATCTTTATAGTCGAAAGTCATGAAACATTGAAATTCTCGAGACATATAAATTATTTGAGTAAGTTTTGTTTTTTTCCAACAAAATCTTTTTCATAAACACAATCAGAGAATCAAACTCTTCTCAACATGCTTAAAAAAACCAATCAACATGCTTTAAGGAGTTATGAAGCATAATACCTGCTAAAACTTGTGTTAGGTCAAGATTATCATGAACCAATAAGTTGAATAAGGGTTTAACGTCATTTTTGGTTCATTATATTTCGCTTTGATATATTAAGTTTTAAAAGTTCAATTATGATCCTTTATATTTTCAAAATGTATCATTTTGGTCTTTTTTCAATTTTTTGTTAGAAACATTAATTAGAATTCTGTTAACTTTTAAGTTTTAAAAAATGACCAAAATGATTCATTTAAAAAACATAAAAGGACCAAAATGAAACTTTTAAAACACAATATACCAAAGCAAAAAAACTATGAAACATAATGGACCAAAAGTAACATTAAACATTCTAAACTAATTAAATTTACGTAGTGATGGCTAAAAATTGTCACTATCTTTATTTTAATTTTAATAAAAGAAACAATTAAAAAATTATCATCTCCTCCAACCTCTTCCAAATATGAAAAGGTAAAAAAAGAAGAACCACACAAAAACGACATCAACACGTAATCCCGTTGGATTCACAGAAAATTCTTACACTCCTCACTAGAAATTCAAAACCTTTCATACAACTATGTTATTGAAATAGAAGCAGGGGAGATCAAAGCAAGAGTTTTGTCTTTGAAGGAAGACAAAAATATGATTCTAACTCATCAATTAACCCAAATCTAAACGAGGAAGTCACAATGTGACTCTTTGTGAGGTCTGCAAGCAAGACTTCCACTGCCATGCACGATTGAGCTAGGCAAGTAGAGGATTTCCCATCCGACATCTACAACCAGGTCGGGTGAAGATGAGCAATGCAAAGAGAGGTTGAGTCGGAGCGTTTCATGGAAGATGATTATGACTGTCCCAACCGATCAAATCTCATCTACAGCCTAGCCTATTTGGTCTTCTTCTTCTCCTTCGTCAACACGTTGGTGCCAGTGACGACGATGAGACGATTGTTGTTGTTAGGTGAGGTGACAATTTTGGTTGCATAAGGAGGTTGCGCGCAAAGATGAAAACGGAGTCGAGGTAGTGGCATTTTTGGATCGACAATGAGAGGCAAAGTGACAAAAAGAGAAGGGACCCTTACCATCATGATTAAAATAATTGGTGAATAAAATTATTATCGTTATTAAATGATTAAATTGAATAAAGAAATAGTAATAATATGAAAATGAAGGTTGTTGTTGTTTGTGATTTCAGATCCATCTTTTTTCATTTACTTAGCAATTTTTAATTTTTTAAATAAAAAAAGATTGTGGCCGTTTTTAGTTGTCACTATGTTAACCATTTTAAAATTTAAAACACCGACTAACACTAACGTTTGTAACGAAAAATTGAAAAATGACCTAAAATAACTTCGAAAATATAAAGAATCAAAATGAACAATTTAAAACATAATATATTGTTTTTTAAGAAGGATTTCGATAGATTTCATCTGATTTTTTTTGTATAAAATATTTATCAAACAATTTCACACAAATCATTGAGATTTGGTTATACTTTTTTTTCTCATCATGCATACCCTCTCATCTCTTTAATATTCTTCAAGATGCGTATGTCATATATATTTCTCCTATTCTTTTGGAATAAAAATTGTCAAATATACTTCTCCCTCTACATTTTTTCCTTTGTTTTCTAAATTAAATTAGTATTTGTCTTATATGCTAAGATTAACCATTTTTCCTTATGGTGACTATGTCCATCACTTGCTTGATGCAATGTTTTCATGACTATCACCCTTAAATTTGTCATCCACATAACTCAATAACTCTCTTACAAATTTTTTTACCCTCATTATTCTTTTCTAATATATGTTTATTATTGCTCCCTAAACATTTCCTTAGATTTATCATGAAATAATTATAGTAATTAAAAAAAATCAAAAAATCAACATATGATCTTAAATCTATTGATCAAATCCAAAAGTAAGAATGAGAATATGCTATTATAAGAAATGTTAATATAAGAGGACATAAAATTAGAATCAATGTAACTATTAAGAGATTAAAAAAATATTAGTTTCATTGTTTTATCCAAATCTCATCAATTCTTATTATTTTTTCGATGTAATTTTGAATTTATTTTTAAAAAATCACATAATTCTTTCAAATTTTATAAATTTATAAAATCTTTTCAAATCCTTTAAATTCTTATGATATAAATCTATTAAAATTCAAACAATCATAAAAATCTTATAAATAAATTTGATAAGTTATAATATTCTTACATAATTTTTAAAATTCATAATATTTTTATATATTAAAATAATATTTTAAAATCTTAATCCAATATATGTTTATAAATTTTTTCACTGTTGTATTGACATGTGTAAATTTAACAGGATAATGTAAATGCATCGAATGTGAGCCCAGACTTCTAATCAATTTTACTTTAAATTTTAACATCTCGCCGCCATTCACTCCCAATTGGCTAATGCGTGGCTTGTACTATAGTACATGACTTTGTTTGAATTCCCTCGAACATAATTAGCTTAATGTAATGAACAAAATCAGAATATAATTATTGTACTCGACTGTTTTCTTTTTCTTTTGAAGCCATAACTGAATATTAAATAAATGCGGAACCAACATTCTGCATTAATGATTAACAAAGTTTATGGTGGATCATCCCACCAAACGAAAGTCCAGGAGACTTGTTTGGAATAGATTACCTAGGATTTTAAGTGCATGTTTAACATGCATTTTAAATTTTTATGACACGCATTTTAATATAATTCGATAGATAAAAATAAAATAAAAAGTAAAGGTCTTGATTCTTTTGAAAAAATATTTTTGTCTTAAACATTCTTTTCTATCTAATTTTCAAACATTCACCAAATTATTTTGGAAGAAAAAGACTATTTAAAGTAAAGATAGCATGTTCAACAAATCAAATGAAAAATTATTAGAGTTGTGAAAGAAGTCAATTCTTGTCCATCTCCTATACAAGCCTATATTTGAGCAATCTGATGGTAATTTTTTTGTTCTATTTTCCTTCAGATCTCTTCCCAAATTTACCATTTTTTCACCAGTCATTATTATATAAATAAATAACTTCACATTCTTTTTCATAATTTATTAAGAGATTTTTCAAAAAATTTAAATGAAATAAATTATCTCAAAATTACTTATCGACAAACTCATAAACAAAAAAAAAAATCTTTTGAAATTGATTATAACCATAATTAATTATACAAACAATTAATTATTTAAATATTATACTTTTCACAGTTAATCCAAACAAACTTAAAATATAATATCTACGTAATAGACATACATAAACTATTCAAATTCTATTAATATTAAACATAATTCGTTTAAATATATAAGTCTGATTTTAAGCTTTATTTTATTTATTTCAATAATCGAACAACATCAGTAACAACGGCTAAATGGACAGGAATAACAACGGGCTAGAAGTCTTAAACCAATGTCAAGGCGGTTACTTCCTGCACCTTTAATTTTGCTTCCTACACCCTTTTAAGCTTCCAAAACACATGTAGAATGTAAAATTACATTTCAGAAATGCTTTTTCTAGAATGTAAATTCTTACATTCCGAAAAGGCCTTTACATTCTATATTAGGTGCAGGAACTAATTACCCGATGTCAATTGAGCATTGCAAAACAGCTTTTCCAAATTGCATTGGATAGTAGTCTCTCCGTTCTCTTTTATAAGCAAAAAAAAACATTAATTTTCTTTTATAAACAAATTTTGACTACTTTTACTTCATTGAATGAAATTATGTTTAAAATATCCTTCATTGAATAGGGAATTTATGCTTAATACTAAGTTTCAATGAATGATAGTTTAGAAAAAAAAATTAATTGAAAATAACACAATTTAATGAAATTAACTAATTTTCTTAAAAAAAAACTGAAATCATTTTTTTTTTACTTATAAAAGAGAATGGAGAGAGTATCATGTTTAACCAAATTACCAAAATGCTCCACTCCAGAGATAACTAGTTTAAAAAACTATTCTAAAGTGCAAAATAATCTTTGATTTGTTCAGTCACAACTCAGTGGCTCACAAGCATAGAGCTAGTCAACAGACCACCCCCTTTTAAACCTTGTGTCTGAAGGAATGAAGAACCATTGGATTACATATTTAAAAGAGAGATAGTGATCGTTTATGGGATGGGAAAGTAAGAAGAAAAAACTGATGTAATTCATCCAGGTTTTATGACCAGCTTGTATTGTGTAATGAATGATATAAATAAGGCAAACTACAAACGGCATCTATATTCGACTTAAAATGTAATTTACAAATAAAGAATAAAGTAAATAACCAAAGCATGTCTGTAAACAGTAAAGAGCAATAGGGGGAGGAAAATAAAAATAAAAATCAAAGGGGGGAGGGGGAGGCGACAGTGTTCTTAACGGCATCATATACGAGCGACGTAGGAATTTGCCTGTGTAACATATCTAACCCACCGGTATGGCTCATGAGTTGCAGATTTCTTTGCTATTTGCAAATACTTTACCTGCATTTAGAAATTTTTTTAAGAACTTAGTACATTCAAATGACACTTGTCTTTTATTTTACAGGACAAACTTCGGTTATGCAATGCTCAACACACGTGTTCTGTTTTATCAAATGCTTTTTAGTACTCAGATTTGATTTCTCAATCGATATAAAGAAATACAAAACATTTGATATTAGCAGAATTCCTAATTTAACTGGCCCAAAACATTGTCTGTTTTTCCAACCTGATTGAGAAAGATAAGGGGAAAGGGAGGAGGCTGCTGCTCAAATTGGGGGCGGTACAGCTAGTATTCCATATATAAATGATATGAAATTTTCCTTGACGTTGAGTATTTAATTATTATTAAAAGGAACTTTATACCATGTTCAGGAATAGCTGACTACTAAACATGGCAGCACAAAAAGCACAAATGGAACCGCATGACAAAATACAGAACAATAATCCCAGTGATGCATTCTAATATGAGACTAATGTTCAATACAAACAGTTTCAGGGAGATCTCAGAATGAACACCATCAAATCAATCTACAAGAAGTTTGATAGCGGAAGGTGTTTGATCAAACCAAAACTAGAAAAAGAATCAACAAGTTGACATGATCACTTTACCTGAAGCCGTGAAACATTATGCATTGGTATAGTAAATGTCATGCTAACAGGACCCGATTCTTTCGTTATATTAACTGTCAAAAAATAAATTTGCATAAATATGATATATTAATCACTCAACCAAGGAAAAAGTAAACAATCCATTTTGTAAATGCACCAATTACAAGCATAAATACCATGAGATTCCTGAGAAAAGGTTAGTTTCGCACGAAGAGTGTGCTCCGATCCCCCGACAATCTGTTTCATAGAACATATAAGTGACCATTTTCCCCAGGAAAAAATAATGACCCAAAAAAGAAGAAGAATGACAGTCAATGACACGCAAAAAAAAAGAAGAAAAAGCCTGAGAAATGACAAGAAATGTGACCTTTCTTAAACTCCATTCTAGCCTCTTATTTGCTTCCTTAAAATCAGTTGCTTGTCCAACAGCTCCAGGTTCCAGCTCAAAACTAACCCTGAAACATTTCCATACAACTTACATTAGCAACTATACTATAATACAGCCATCATTTATCCATAGGGCAAAATGAACAAAAAGCATGATATGCTAACTTTCACAGTACAGTTATAGAAAGTGCTCCTCAAAATACATGATGATATTTCTTTGACCTTTATTAATTTCTTCTTTAAAATCTACCATATGCAACGAAAAAGTCTTGACCTAATAGTTCAAGGTTTTAAGAGAGTCCTTGACACAATCAAAGCCTTTGATTCCTCCAATATTGATATAATGGTCCCTTGAACTCTTTTTTCCAACTACACAAGTTCAGATTTCCTACATATATGTAATGACTTGTTGGGTGAGAGCACCTGAATGGTTCTATATGAAACACGGCTCCTCACACCAAAGCCAAAAGGGATTGAAGTGTGGACAAGGCACACTCCCACCTACTTTGTGCTGAAATCTTAGATTTGGAAGGGGCAAGAAGAATAAAAATCTAGACCATAGGATCATAGAGGCTCTAATATCATATCAGCCAATTATCCCAAAACTCAAGACATTGGGTGAAAGCACATGAATAGTTTTATATATAACCTAGTGAGTACGTGCCAATGATCATAAGCAACTGATACAACAAATTATCTAATTATAACTCTAGAGTCTAGTCATACACAAAAATTGACAATTAATTGTGTGTTCAAAATCCCTTTCAGCATAACCAGTGGTCAAAAGCAAACCTATTGCTCCAAGGGGACTAGTTAAATATTTGTTTTTAATTAATTAAATGTTATAATTAGGTCCCTCTAAATATTTTTACTAAAATAAGTCAGCAATCCCTTCCAGACTCCAGAGTTCTATAAACCCAGCTCTACTACTGCTTAAAATGTATTAGGATAGGTACTTTAGTAAGACTATTATAGCCAAGACTTCACAAGACATCAATTTCTGAAAGCATCAATATGTTTCCAATTAATGGAAAATCACTTTCAAAGATAATTTCTAGTAATTTTAGATATAGAGAAGTATAGAATAACACCTGGAGGTACATTTTGGTAGTGGCATCTGCACTTTGATAGTGTTTGCTGTTACACTTGAGGCAAACTCAGCACTCACTTTAAGAATTACTTCTGCCTGCAATAGCAATTTCAAAAGTGTTGGTGACTGCAAGGAAAGACAAATGATGTGTGTGTGTGTTGATACAATGAAGATAAGGGAGAGGGAAATTTTTTTATAACATCTTCATACTTTGAAACCTTTTATTTGAATTTCAAATATTCTAACACATCTAAAAAACTAGTCCAGTTTTAAATTGGTGCAAGAAGAATTATGAAGAGGACATATAAGAATAAGACAAAGAAAATAACTATTTAAAGTAGGCATCACCTTAAGTGACCCTGCTTCTTCAATCAAAGCATTAATACGAAAAGGAGGCCTAAATTCCTGTGTCAAACGGTAGTTCATGACTGGAAATTCACCATCCGGTGGTACCTGAAATAGTCAGTGTACCATCAAAATAAATAATCAAAAGGAAACAAGTTGATAAAATACCTTTATATCCTAAAATTTTGATTTTCAAGACTACTTTGGTACTCGCTACTCACCAGGGATAGAGTTCTGTCTATATCAAAACTATCAAGACGAACAGATTCATGGAAATTACAGTCATCTAATATAACTGTTCCTGAGCCAGATGAGCTCCTATAACCTGCTCTAGAAACATTTCCATATAAGTATCAAAACAATTACAAATATTGGAAAACCACAGGAAACAATACTTGAATGTCTGAGAAAGGCAATAGGAACACATACAAAAGTAACAATAATGAACAATAGAAAAAAATTAACACAATGCCCTCAAAGTTAAATCAACGAAAAGGTTCATAGCAAAAGCATCATTGAATATGCAACATTGGTTACCCTCATATACAAGGAAATATTAGTTGTTAAACAAAATCCATAAGATCAACGTATGTTTTCAACTTTCAACTGCCCTAAAAAACATCCGTACATAAAATAGTCATATTTGTCCATACATTTTCTTTCTTGAAATAGGAGAGTGAAATCCTAAGCATGAACACTCAATTGTGAAGGAGAACAGAGAGAACTGGACATTAAAAACCAACAAAAAACTGAAAGTTACCGTAAGCTGGTCCCTGGCTTCTTCCAATGGAGAGGTCATCATTAAGTGCTAATCGAATTTCAGGATTGCCAGAAAGATAGCTCTTCATTTGTATGGTGCCATCAATCTCAGAAGTCAGTATATATCCCTGATCAAATCACATTAAAAATACTAAGAATGATGAACAACACATATGACAAGTGAATCATTTGAAAATACAACCAACAATGAACAAGCCTCATCACACTAAGTAGTACATCAAACACAAATTAACAAGGAAAAAAAAAACTTACATGCTAGGGATCAGGTAAATGGATTAAACATTGTCATTTTGTTCAAAAACTAAGTGTTTTTAAAGGTGCATAGATCTAGATCTTTTAGTGGCTTCTCTTTTAAGAGTTCTCCTTGGCCTTCCTCTACCTCTATTAGGCTATCGATAGGACCCAGGACAAAAGAATGAAAAACATTAAAGCAAAGCAGACAGACAGAAGAAGGGGAGTAGAAGATTTCATTTTGAATTGTCAGTGTTGTGAGAACCAAGTGTTAGCCAGCTTTTGAAAGGGGAAATCTTTGGAAGGAGAATTCCTTTCTCTACTTTCGTTAGTGACACTGATAATTCATACAGTCCTGCCTTTTCTTTTTTGATTTTCTCTTCTTTCTCAGTCCTTTCTCATGGAAAACTCAGACTTTGTTTTTGGGTTTGTAACAACTATCCTCCATCTAATTGGCTATTTTTAATAGAGCTTCTATTGGACTTATCCTCACATGGCCAAACCATCTTAGTGAAATTCTGCCATATTTTCCTCAAAAGGTGCTACTTCTACTTTTTAATACCTTCATTTCTAATGTTATCTTTTCTTGTATGTCCATTCATCCACCACAACATTTTCATTTTGCAACACCTTGATTATGCTCTTGTTGGAACTTTAACACTAAAGATTTGGTACCATCAAAGTGCTAGTTTACTATGATGCATCAAAAAATTTCATCCAACATTGACAAATTATGTTTCTTTAAACAAGTTAAGCTTTTCCACTCTGCATTTAAGTAATTAGACGGTAAATAATTTTAATTGGAATTGATGGTTCTTTACTTGGATTAACTTAGTTTCAGACACTAGAGTCAAGAGTAAAATTTGATCTCAGATATACATGCTCTCACACATCATAATTATGTTTTGTCAATTAGCATCCTGAAAACCAAAAGCAAAGCACCTATATTCATGATACATGATGGATGAAGCAACAATTGAACAACATAATGAAATTCAGAGTCATTTAATATTTTAAGATGTATTTACTAACACTGGAGCTAAAAGTGATGCTGATTTTCTCAATTATGTCTACAAAAATCTCTTCCCTCTTTCTACCCCCAGGCTCTGTAGCAACAACAGATTTTGTGACAGCTATCCCTGGCATTCTTTTTGTTCCTTGCTGCATGCAACCAAAATTAAGAAGTAATAATACCATAAATAAGTGTGTTAGAATAGTTTTTTTATTATCTGTGTTCAGCTTTTATGAAGCTGTTTTTGATTGTATGATCTATTCTGTACTTAGGCAGTAGGGAATAAGCATATTAAGCATCATACCGTAAAAATTGCAGCAGGTCCAAGAGGTGACAGATGTGCAGCATCAATTACAAGCGGCTCATTGAAAACATAGGACTTCAACAATTCAGTAGATGTTGTTTGAACATAACCAAAATCCTTCAAACAATGTCATTGGGTCACTCATAAGTAAGATTTTTGGAAACATGACTGATTGACTATGAATCTCAGGTCAAAGGAGTAAAACATAAAAAACAATTGCAAATAGGCTCTTCAGTTCTTTTTTAAAAAAGGAAAACCAGATACAACTTTCACCAGAACTTTCAGCGGTTTGTACTCTCTGTTGTACACTACCAGAAAAATATTGTAAACATATCGGTCCAATCTATCAGAGGCTACTAATATTAACTGTTCAAAAAAATAATATTTGTATCAAGACTCAAGATTAGATTAAAAAAAGGGAGCCAGCCTGGATAAAGTGATAATTTAATTCAATGAAGCATTTAAGTTAAGAAATCATGGGACTTTTAAAGAAGTAAAGAACCAAATAGAGCAAGAGAGGAAACTCACAATAACTTCATCAAGTAATTCATACACAAGCACAAAGTTTTTCCGTAATGAGTCTTCATTGAGAATCCCAAGGTAATCCTTAATAACTCGAGCAATTCTTTGTAAAATCTCCAAGACAAAAGATGGTGATGTATTAACCCTTGTAGTTGCAACAAACAATAAGCCAACAACTTTCACATGAAAGTAATTTACACCATCCACATTCTGTCAAATGAACAAGAACACAACACAAAAGAAATAAGCATATTCTAGCAAAGTGCAGCAAATGACATAAAGTGAATAGAAATTCACAGCTTCAACAAAAACCGTTTTATGAGATCTATACACATTTTTAATTTGAGTAAATTAAACATTATATTACTATCAAAAGCATAAGCGGATGACATTGACAATAAATTGAAGGCAGGGCATTACAATAGTTAGCATGACTGGTCATTCATCAACCAAGAACCAACAGAACAGAATCTCTCTTCACCCTCCCCATTCTAAATATTTCAACCTTTTCAACTGCATAATGCAAAGCAAATACGTGGGACTGTGGGTATTCTAAGGTGGTTTATGTCCCACGAAATTAACTACATTATAGGATACCGAGAAAACTTACCTAGGGGAAACAAGGAGATGCAATTATTACTTAATAATTATTAACAATGTTCCAATGTTCCATACTCTTTCAAGCTTAGAGCACATTATAATATGTTCTGCCTGATTCAGAAAGATAATACCTACAAAGACAGGTGGTGCCTCCTGTAGTCCTCCATCTTCCCAAAACTTTACTTTGCGAAAAAATATCTCTGCACTTCCCTTCTGCACTTCACCACGATCTGTAATCAACACAATAAAGTAGCAATAGTTAGAGAGCCTGATAGTAAAAGTTCCAACCATTGGGATAGGATAACATTTTATTCAACATAAAAACTAATGTAATATTAAATTTTTCTAGTGATAATAATGTTCAGTTCATTTCACTCCATCCACCCTTCTCAAAAACACTTGCAGATTAGAAGCAGCCCTATGTCTGCATTCCATTCCGCAGCATATATTAACATTTTAAGGCTCAATCTGCCTGACCCAGGAAATCTAAAATTAAAAGCAGCTACAACAAATAGGAAAAATACGACTAGGAAAATGAAACAGAGAAAAGGTAAAACCATAACCACCAACTAGATTTTGAACTACGGTTCGAGAAACTCCATGGCTAGTAATAGTGCAATCGCTCCTAAATTTTTAAAATCTTAAAGCTAATACAAGGATAATATATATAAAAAAAAAAAAAAAAAACACTTTCGGAGTGTGTTATAAGTCAGCGTCCAATACAGATCTCAGCAATTATCTTCTCTTGAAATGCATTTCCACAAACAGTTTCCTAACTCTAACAAATCAAGATGCATTCAATTGAGCTCGAGCTAATGCAACAAAATTTAAAGGTCAAATATCTTACCGAAACACATCATTGTTCAGATATTTAAAAAAAAAATCAGCTACGCAACTTTCGTGTTTCTCAATTTTGCCAGGGAAGTAATTAATAATTACTTAGCACGCGATCCAGACGTGAATCAAGTAAGTAAGACCTGGATGCGTGAACTAGAATTACCGATTATTGAGTTAGAAATAATAATCTTGCTACAGATCAGTAAGCTAAACTAAAACACTCTAGCTGAACACAAATCCATCGAAGCATTGGATCGAACAAACAGCATCAGATCCAAAAACAAAGAAAACAAAAATGCGAAGCAAGAGTGTGATTCAGAGAGAACTAACAGTCTCGAAAAACGATGTTATCGCCACGCTGCGACAGAACGAAGAATTGCGAGATCATGGCTCCGCTCGATGCACGCACCTCCTGCAGCTGCTGCCTTCGTAAATGGCTAGTATTATTTTCTAAGCAGTGAACATTACTCGTTGCAATTAACGGCTGTGTGTGTGTATATATATTAAAAAAATTAACTACAAATCATTTTCGAATTCGTTTATAATTTTTGGACTTATTTCTAGATGGATTTAAAATTTATTGGTATAATAATAACTTTTAATTTTTAATTTAACACTTGTAAAACAAAATTTTTAATTTATACATTTTTATTCAAATTAATAAATTATTATTTGTTTTCATTAAATTTGAATATATTTTTTAAGGAATAACCATTTTTTTCGTAATCAAATTATAAGTAAAGTTATGTTTTAAATTATTTTTATTTACTGTATTATTTATTTTATCGTATTGTTTTCCATGTTATTATTTATTTTATCTCTTTTTTTATGTATTTAACAGATTTGTTACGGTTTTTTACCTTTAAGGGGTTAAAAAAATTAGTAATTACACTATGCAAGTAACGTTGAAATTATTTATCATTTGAGATAAATCATAATAAGTAAAAGATTTTAAAATCAAGTCATGCTACATGTCAAGATTTTTATATTTTTTTATTTAAGTGAAGTCGTAATTTTATTTATGACTTCACTGAAACAATTTTTATTTTTACTTATATAGTCATAAATATATTTATAATTTTCAAACTACGTGTTAACGTCAAATGTTCAAAGTCACAACAGCCATGACCGTGTGTTAGAGTATGTTTGGAAAACCAATCAAAACACATTGGTGAAGGAAAAACTTGTGTCAATGAATTTGATACTTTGATAGTTCTAGCAGAGTACCTGATACTGTTATCTTCTTTTCAACTGTCATACTGGATTTGGATCATCTAAAGTAAAAGTAAGTATAAAAAGAAAATTAAAGTACATTAATTCTTATTTAAAGTAAATTAAGTTTATCATATGTATTAATATGAAATATGAATTAATGTTATCTTTACTTTCTTATTTTATAGATTTTTCTACTTGAGAGGAATTAAATTCTAACTGTTAATGGGTTTAGTTCAAGTGTTCAACCGAGTACATAAAAGATAAAATAAAACTGTCAAGAGCTTTTCTATTTGTACGATGGGAATCAAAATCTGAAATTGTGATTAAGGGATAATAGCAATGGAGATTTGGTAAGCAATAAATTTTCTTGATAAGACAATGATTTGTTATCTTTATTTTTTTTTGTCAGTCAATATTAATTATTAATTTTTATTCGTTAGTGGAAAAAATTTAAAACCATGATATTTTTCTCTCCTCTCAACCACCAAATCCACCTTAGAATTTCGTCTGTCACCATGTGCATATATGAAATTTGTATGATATGGGAGTCGGAACAATGGTAATGAAAAGTAAAGAAAAAGAAAAGCCAAGCCCTCTAATGCATAGTATATAGACAGAGGGGAATTTTTCTTCTTCTGATTTGTGTTGATTCCTAAAACAATAATTTATACAGTAGCTTCTTTAAATGTTACAATCATGACAAAGCTAACACGGCATTTAGAATCAATCATTTAATTTCTTTAATTTATTTTCAGGCAGATACTAACATGAACATAAGATTTATCTAGTTGTATGATGTATAACTCCAATTGAATTTGACTTCATCCTCATGAATGTTATGTTTCAAGCTTCCTGGAATAGCAAGATTCAGCTCCAGAATTCTTGTTCTTTGACAACATAACTGCTTTCTTCTTCTTTAACATTGCATTCTTTAAAATCAAGGGTCCATTTCTCAAACGAGCAATTGGAGAAATTATAATACCCTCCATGTAGAGAAAGCAACCCTCTTCTTACTCTATCTTCTATCCAAGGATAACTGAGCAAGTTCAATAATGATTGGTTAATAGATTCCTGCAAAAAATTGAATGAGCATCACTTGCCTTCGGAATCTAGAGTTTACTTGGTGCCACAGAAGTATTCTAAGTACATCTGATTATGTTTCACCATATTCAAGTCTAAGAGTTCTTAGTGGAAATTCACATATAGTGTTTGGATAATACACAAGAATCAATTTATCCCCACAAATCTATGAGATACCATGAAAAAGTAGAAGTAACTAGTTGTTGCATTATCTCTATCATGAAAGTTAATTGATTATTTCTCATCACAAAGCTAATCCAAACATAAAATAATTTGGCTGAGCATAATGCAGTTACATGATGGATACCTTCTCACAGAATTTGCATTGCTGATCAAAGCTAAGATGAGCTGTGGCAGCTTTTGTCCTTTGTTTGGCAAGTTTTCCATTGGCAACCCACTTGTGTATGAAGTTTCTAGAGGATGAATAAACTCTAATGAGAATTAGAGATGTTATAACAACTGTTTTAATGGTGAAATAAAAATTGAGGTGTAGTAGTTAGCTAGAGAATAGAGATACCCTGATTCTACATCTTCTTGCATATTCATCAAAGCTTCAATTCCAGCGCAGCTACTATGATCAATGACTAATATATTCTCGACCTAAATTTTTCAACAACCATTTTGAATTACGCAATTATATAGGGTATGGCCTTTTACAACAAATGCACTAATCAACACAGAATAAAATTTCCAAGTCTTCTTCCACCCCTTTCATAACAAAGGGATATTATTCCTCAATCAAACTCTCATTTTAGACATTCATTTCCATTTTAAAAAATTCTTGTTTTGGAACTTACTGAGAAATGTATGATTATTACAAGACGAAAGCTTTATAAATTAGTGAGTACCTGAAGAGTAGTTACTGCAAACTCAAGAGCAGCATTACATTCTGCTGGTCCATTCTGCTCTCCAATATAAGAAAAAAAAATGATGGGAGAAAAATAAAAATTAACAATAGTTTGAAAGCTCCCCATTAGCTATTTAGGCAGAAATAAAAAGAAGCAATTATGCAAATACCTTCATAACAGGTACAAGATTGGCAATGTTACGTATCATAAAGACTTCTCCAGGTTGGAATCCTAATATGTTAGAGGGGCATACCCTAGAGTCTGCACAAGCAATTACCATAAACTGTACTTGGATTTATCAGTTCAAGACCACCATACCCAATAAATTAAGCTAAAATATGATGTTTTATATATTATTCATGAAAAAAAAGAGTGAACAGTTTAGAAACAAATAAATTAAATGCCAAATGGACTAGGAAACTCTGTTATCACCTTTGGAAATTGAGCTTCAGCAAGAGCTTGAAAACGCTCCAACTCTTTTCTGTCTAGAAGAAATATGCTTATAAGACTCTATACTAACAAGAAGAAATAAATTTTGCAAAGCTGAAAAAATGTACAACCAGACTCTTACATATATTTTTGGTTCTTGAAACTCAGAAACCTCTGTTTCATCAAACCAAACAAGTTTTGATAGCCATCAATTTCAGCCATATTCCCTTGATCAAGACCTTGGTTTTCTCGATCGAGTCTGACACAATTACTATGACTCTCTGGTTGTTTCTCCCTACAGTTAATAAAGACAAATAATTGTAACAATCCAATGTTACTTCCCAGTCCACATTCAGATCATTCAGCCAAATTCACAATTTGCCACAGATTGGTCACAGATGAATGTGCATATAAAACATTAGTTTAACCGTCATAATTGTAAGAAAAAGAAAATTCGGAGTTACTTTTTTCCCGGAACATAAATTCACTCTTGAAGGTTCAACAAAATTTATGAAGGTAATATCAGGAACTGCAACTTACTTGATCGAAGGCAACGATGCTGCTGCACGGCAACGGTCCATTTGTACCCAATCCATCTAAAAAATCCAACAAGACAAGAGGAAAGCAAACAACAAAGCATCAGAACCAAGCATTGAAACAAACATATAAGGAAAAATTAAGAAGTAATGTTTGATTAACAGCTTAACATAGGACAATATTGGAGAAACTCACAAAGTTTGGCCAAGGCCTTGCTATGGAGGAGCTGGTTGGAGCAGAAAAGCGTAAGCACCAACATGAGTCATAGACGTATGAACCCACTAAAGGTGCCTTTGAACAGAGAAGTGAACTTATTCTGGAGCCTGTAATATGCATCAGCATGCAAAGAAATCACATTATTAATCTAATTACATAAAAAAAAAAAAATTAAGACAACATCTTTGGACAATTGAAAATTGCTAGGTGAAGCAATGTACTCACTAATTGGCCAAACCATCTCTTTTCCTCTCCAACAAATCCTGACTAGTGACTACAAAGTGCAAAACTCCCTTTGAAGTATAACGCATGCCATATTTATCCTCATTTTCATTATCATAAAATTAATTAACTTAATGCATGTGTTATATATTTAGTATGAATTTGAGTATTTCTCAAACAAACTTAAAGATTAATCTTTCAAAGATATTAAATTTAAGAAGTTGATCTCTTTCAATAAATATTTTTTTATACAGACAAATCAGGATCAAATCATGACGATATGTGTTATTATATATTCATCGTTTAATGTTATGTGTGATGGGTAGAAGATTGAGGGTATTGATTGCAAAACGATAAGAGTAGGATGGATGACATGGAAAACACTCAATTATAGAACTTATCCGGTGGTTACACGTACGATGCAGTTATGCCATTTTGTGGGATTTCCTTACAGCCAGACATCTACGGTATGTTATGTTGTGTCTATTATTGTCTCAACTCTAAAGTTACTTTCATAGTTGGCAAGTAAAAATTGTTGTCGGTAGGAATTGAACCTTGGACTTCTTGGTTATTAAAAATAGACATTACCATCTCCTCTAATTTTTAATATTAAACATATGTTGCAGTACTTAATATTTGAGGCCCCTTATTTTTTTGGGCCCTGTGCGGTTGGACACCTTGCATGGGCCCAGAACCGCCCCTGGTTGGCAACGCTATCTACTCTTTTTCTTTTTTCTTTTCTTTGACCAAACTCTATCTCTTTTGCTCCTTATGCTCGTGCCAATCTTCGGATAAAGAAATTTTTGTACAGAAAATTATTTAATAGACAGATAAAAAGTGAAGATATAATGTGCGAAATTTGATGATTAATTTGATAGAGACGTGATAGAAAAAATAATATTATAAAAAGTTCCATATGGTATTATTACATAAATAAGTAATCTCAATAAAAAGATGTGTATTTGGTTGCTTGCGTTAAGTGTAAACTAAGTGCAGTAAAAAAACAATTGTGAACTAAGTAATATTTGTTTTTGTGTTATTTTTTACTTATTTATTGTCACTTTTTAAATTTCATATTTATTTCGTTTTAGTATATTAAATTTTAAATTTAGTATATTATGTTTTTAAAATATTCTGTTTTGTTCATTTTTCCAATTTTCTGGTAACAACATTATTACCCCTTAATGTTTTGAGACCTCGATCCAAGTGCCACAAAAATAAAATAAAAAAATTTACCTAAATGTCACGCGGGCAAAACAATTTACTAGAGTGTCACGTGGCATAGTTCACTAGTCAGACCAGCGAACTACATTGACTAATGTGGCACGATGCTAGTGGCCACATAGTTCGTTACAGCTTTCCATCAAACTATGTGGACGCAAATTCAAAAAAAAGGTCGTTACGATCACATGTCACGTGTCAACAGGTGACGTAGTTCGCTGCCCCCTAGCAAATTACGTGGACACATTCAAAAAAAATGTCGTTACGATCACGTGTCAACACGTGACGTAGTTCGCTGCCCCCCTAGCAAGCTATGTCCACGCTCTGCCACGTGTCCTGCTCGCTTCTGATGGGGCACTGGCTCATTGATCAGAGGAGCGCCACATCAGCCAACTACGTTGGCTGGTATGAGGAGTGAACTATGCCGTGTGGCACTCTAGTAAATTGTTTTGCCTGCGTGGCATTTAGGTAATTTTTTTTTATTTTTGTGGCACCTAGGTCGAGGTCTCTAATGTTTTAAATTTAAAAATAATCGATTTAATATTGTAGTAACCAAAAACCGTCACCATTTTTATTTTATTTCAAATCTAAATAAAATTATCTTCTTCTTCGAACACCACCACCTTTCAAACTCAAATCTCAAACACAAAACCTAGATTTGTTGTGCCCACTCAGATCCACTTCCACGCACAACCTAAATGTAGTGCACACCACACCATTGTTGACATGCACCACCACCACCTTCACTCATTTCGCGTGACCCTCCTCCAGTCCAGACCTTTGTTGATGATGGTGGTGTTTGGTAAGATGCAGATGATATTGTTACTGGGTGATGGGTTCAAAGATGAGAGCTGTGTTGTTTGGCTTGCAACAAGTTGGGATAGTTTGAAGATTAGGGGTTTAGGGTTTGTTAATTTGATTTTGGGGGATTTTGATTGATTATGAAATTTTGATTTGAAGTTGAAATTGAGTTTAGGATTTCGATTTGTATTTGGAATTGTAAAATGGACTTTGATTTTTTCATTAAATTTATATTTTTAAAATATATTATTACACATAGAGATGGTTTTTAATCTTCACTATTTTAAATTAATAATTTCAAAAGTTAAATATTAACGAAACACAAATATTTTTAATAGAAAACACAAGATTGTATCAAAATAATATATTTGAAAAATATAAAAAAAATAAAATTAAATATTTAAAACTTAATTTAATAAAATAAACATATATAAAATTTAATAGATTAAAAGTGACATTCAATCTTATTTTTTTAAGGTAAAAATGGACTATTATTATTATTAAAAAAACACTTAGATTAGCACAAGAGGTACCAAACCCAAGTCAGAATACACCTGTCAACTGAATACAAAAACTACTGGCTACAAACGATAACAAAATGTTATAAAGCAAGCTCCATTCCCTTTCGAAACTCCTGCTGCAGCACCGACCACGGATCAGCTTATAGTCATTGCAGAATCAAGCCAATAACAAAATATGCATTCTCATCTTGCAACATAACAGAATCTTCTTGTTTTTTATTTTCTGATTTTTGTGTTATTTAGGAAAGAGTTGTGTTATTTATACAACAACTTGTAACACTTAGTCATATGATTTGTTGTATAAATAATTTTATGAGGAAATTTGACATAAATTCATCACGTGAAAATGTGCATCTTCAACATAGATATTGTCTTGGAAGTGTAGCAAGACAGAGTAGCTTTGCCTGATAATCAATCACCTCATCGATCCGTCTCCCAATTTTGATTAGGCTTTAAATATGTCTTTGTTTACTCTAGCATTTTTTTTTATTTTTGATATCTGTAAGTTTATTTTTTTATTCTAGTCTTTGTAAGTTAGTTTTTTTTTTCAATTTTGATTCTAGGAAGTTTTTTAATTTATTTTAATTCTTTATAAATTTGTATTTTTTCAACTTTTGTTCTTTTAAGATTTCATTTTTTTTTCATTATAATTTTCATAAGTTTGTGTTTGCAATAATCAAAATTCGAAAATACACACTTACAGGTCTAAAAATAAATACAATAATTTACAGAGATCAAAATTTTTAAAAAATATATATAAATTTATATGAATTAAAAATGAACAAAATTTTTATAAAAAACTAAAATTAAAAAATAAAATAAAAACATATTTAAACCTTTTGTGTACCTGATTCACATCAACGATAGTTGATGCTATAAGTAATAGTCATTGGTAATATCAATTCCTGAAATCACACAACCACCATCAGAAGTATGGACATTGCATGTGAAGGATACTTGATGTAATTTACATATTATCTTCTGGGCAGATATGACAAGGTGGTGATTTGTGATGATCAAGAATCATGAAACATGCAACTTTGTTATTTAGAAATACCTCAGTGCAACCTTCACCAAGCACACACAATTTCAACATCTAATATTTTTACTTGTTGAATGACTTAAGTATTGTAGTCTTACAAGTACATCCCCTCTAACGCATAATGAAGTATGAGTGGAGATAGATCAGCGCATAGAAGTGTTGTATCAACCATTTTATGTATTTATTAAGGATATCAAAATTGTTTAATACTAATTTTCATTTTATTTATCTGAGAAGTAAAAGTGGAGATAGGGGGCATGGCCTAACCTATATTAATTAAGCCCAGGTCATGGTAGGTTCTTTTAGAAAATAAACTATGTCAAGACTTTTATAATAAAAAATTGATTAAAAAAAGTTAGGCGTTAGATCTTGTAAATTAAAGTCTTTTAGTCTTAATAAAAAGACTTATTTAAGTAAATATAAATAATAGTTTTTATTAATATTATTTATTATAATATTAAATTGGTGTAACATATTAAAATCTCAAACACATTTATTTTTTTAAAATATTAAGTATGTTGACATATATAAAGAATCAAGTTTATAAATTTATTGAAGGATAATCTCTTTTTTATGGGCCTTATAACAAAATAGGTTTTTAAAAAGGTATCATTAAGATTAAATTAGACCTAAAAAAGGGTTTATATTTTATAAATAAGTTAGACTAAACTTATAACGCCTAATATACTTATTTTCACGTTTGCCTCATGCTTGAATAGTAGTAT
>PYAF01003760.1:202738-216919 GCA_007407185.1 Glycine tomentella
AGTTAAGGATAAAAAAAATTATAACAGTTATATATATTAAAAGGTAATTTAAGAATAAAATATATATACTAAAGAAAATAATTGCTTTTATTAATAATTATAAATTATAGTCTTATTGATTGTAGATAGACTAGTAGAAAAAGATACATATGTCTCTCAACATTTTTTTATAAAAAACAAAACATAAAAAAATAGAGAAGTAAGAAGTTAAACAAAAAAATAAGAATGTGCAATTAAAGGATAAAACTTCAACTATGTTATTATAAGAGTGAAATTAGTTTTCATGTCCAATTGAGAAATAAAAAACTTTAGAGTAAATTACACTCGTATTTCTTGTGTTTTTTTAAATTATACTTGATATCTCTCTTTTTTTGTACACTATAAAAAACTCTTTAATTGTTAATTCACATTACAGTCAGACTCATTTTATCCTAAACACCGTTTAATAATTTAAAAGAAAATAGACACATGATCACATGACTTTTAATAAAAAAAATTATATTTAAAATACCTTCATCTTCTTCCTCAAAATCACATATCTTCTTCAACAATTCTTCTTTACTTACCACTATCACCACAACTTTCTCCTCCTCTTCCCTCTCCCACGACAACAACTCCCACCATCACCACTGTAGTCATAGCCTGCATTGTAGTTATTACCGCCACCGATGGATGAAAGGATGAAAAGGGGATGGTTTCCTGTGAGAGAGAAGAAGAAAAATAAGAAGAGAAGGGGGTACAAACAATGTATAAAAAGGGAGGGAAAATTTTGTCTGCTCACATATTTCAGTTAATATTAATTAATAAAGTTAATATAAAAAAGAAAAATAATATATAAAAAGGAAATAATATCATATACAATTTAAAAAATATATATATAAAAAATACGAATATAATTTATTCAAAAATTTATAAAAGACAAGAGATTAAATAAAATCATTACCATTATATATTGATCTAAATTTTAGATTTTAGACTCTTATATAGACTAAAGCATCATGCCTGCCAATATAAATAACAATGGCATCTCCAAACTACCAACCCGAAATCTAACTAAACATGTAATTATTTCTTTTACCAAAAAAGGAAACTAATCAATAGTATTATAATAACTATCAAGCCACCATTCTGACCTCCCACGTGTCTTCATCCTATGCAATGTTAAGTTTTCTCTCTCTTTGTATTTTACTTTTCTTTTAACGCATTAATGACACGTGGAAATAGACTCTGCTGGGTTGTTTCCTGTGCTTTTGCACAGGCACTGTTCTAGTTAGTAGAATTAGCAGAAGCTCCCATTCCTCAAGTAGTCAGAGTCGACCTCACTACTAGGCCAACCACAACAATCCCTACCCCGTTTCTGGCCCACAACGACTTGGCCCATTCCAAAGCCCACCAAAGCCCGATTCTCCACCACAGCCTTCAAAGCCCGTTCCAGCGCCCCCAACCTCCTCTTCCTCCTCTTCCTTTTCCCACTCCACCACCACAACACTCTTCGTTCTTCCCCCAACCGTCATCATCTCCGCGCGACCGGTTTGGCCCGAACCGACCGGATAGCCTGCGCCACCTCCCGGTTCAGACCGGCCCGGTCCTTGCAGCACACCGTCGCCTTCACCCGCTTCGGTTCACCATCGTCACCGTCGCAGAAACTCACCGTCGCCTCGTCGCACGCTCCCGGAAACGGCCACGCCTCCGACCGGACCGAACCCGGCTCGCCGCTTATCGAGGAGGACGACGAGTCCCCGTGCGCCACGTCATCGGCCTGCTTCCTCAGCCGCTTCACGTGCTCCGCCACTTCCCCCAGCAACGACGCCTTGTCCGACTGCAAAACAACACAATGCTTGAATTTACCTCTCTGCCCTCCAACCATGCAAAATAACCTCCTATTGAATTCACATATCATTCTTCTATAATAATTCAGCAAAATAAGTACTATTAGATAAATTTTAACTAATATATTTTTCAGCAAGATAAGAATTTTCTTTTGGTGTATATTAAACAGCAACATTTCTATCTAGTCTAGTTACTTAACTAGTTTGTAAATGCAAAATGATTTTTCTTAAGAAGAATTGTCCACCGAACAAAACAAGATTTGAGTAGCATGAAGGAAAATCAACCTTAAAAATCCATATGAAAAAAATAAGAGTTAACTGTAAATCTTTAATCACTTCCATCAACTCTTTTTAACATAATATAAGAATTTAACAAAATTGACAATATAATTTTATGCATATAGAAGAAGAAGAAGAAGAAGAAAGAGGAAATAATGAGAATGGAGAAGTATAAATGAATAACCTTGGCGGCATTAGGAAGGAGGGAACGTAAGGTGGAGAGGTGAGAGTTGATTCTCTGCCTGCGTCTCCTCTCAGCTTCCCTGTGACTCTTGCACGCTTCCGTTAATTTGCGCTCTGTTTTCGATCTGGCACCGTCCAACTCCATGGCCTTTTTAATCAGCGTGCTCGGAGAGTGGCCAGCGTCGTGGTCCAGCCAGCTCTCGAACCCGTAGAATCTCCGAAACGGAAGCATCTTTCTTTGTTCTTGTATCTTGCTAGCGATATATATATGGAAAATGAAGAACGAGATTGATTTTTACGTGTGTGAAGAATGTGATATTGGGATGTAATAATAACAATGTGTTAGTGTCCATTGTCGTTGTGGGTGGTTTAGGTTTACGGTGTACGGAGAATTGGGGGCAGCTTTTTAGGTGGAAATAGTGTGTACGTGAAGAGATGAGGAATGAGGGAGCAAACTTTCAACTGTTGTGGACAGGGACAGATCCAGAAAATAAATTAAGGGGACACTTAAAAGTTCAAATACATATTTAGTAAAGATAAGGTGGTCTCTTTTGGTCTTATAGGGTGTGTTAGGGTACTACCACACCAGGGAGAAAGAACATATTTTGACTTGAAAATAGGAATACGTAGAATATGAAAAGTAATACAAAAGGTCTCTATTTAAAGAGATTAAGTAAAGATAAAGATAATAACTATCAATTAAAGATAACAGCTAAAGATAATGAAAGATAAAATCTAAAATATATCTATCTAAAATATATCTATTTACAACATTTTGATGCAGAAAAAAGAATATGTTTTGCCGCAAAAAAAAATAAAAAGATATTTATATTAAAAGATTTAAAACTAGAGACATATTTGTAATTTACTTTTAAAATTTAAGGGGGACACTACCCCTAACCTTACACGTACGTCCGCCTATAGTTGTTGAACAATGGAATCCCAACAAATCAGCAAGCATGGTAGTACTTTTTTTTTATGTTTATTTTGCTGAAAAAAATTAATTAACAAACAAATAAATAAATAAAGGAAAATGTTTGATATAGCTAATGTGCTATCGCATACTTACAAAGAAAAAGAAAGAAAAAAAATATAAATATAAGAATTTATGATATGATAAAAAAAATTTAAAGAAATAAAAAATATTAGTATATATATTTGATATATTTTTAATAATATATTTTTTATTTAGTAAAAATGTTGTTAAATTTTTTAAATAATATTTAAGAATATCATTAAATATGTATAAATATTACTAACATATTTTTTGATATTTTATTTCGTATAATAAAATGAGTCATATATAACATTTGCTAAAATATCATAAAAATATATTAATAATATTTATATATTTAATAATATTTCTGAAATATTATAAAAAAATTTAACAATATTTTTATTAAATTTTAGATAAAAATATTACCAAAAAATCATATATTTAAAAATAAGTTTTGATTAAGTATTTAAAATGGAGAATAATTTAAGTGAGAAGGGATGTGTCTTGAGGGAGTGAGTGTGACCTTTGAGAGACCAGGGGATAAACAAGTGCCTGTACATGTGTCTACTATGCGAAACAGAGAGTTGCTCAGAAATTACTTATCCACATTCTTTATTGTTTTTTCTTTTTTTCTCCAGTTTGTTTGCAGACGATGAAGCATCAAAATTCGTGGCTTTTTCAATGGTGTTGTGTTATCCTTTTGGAATTAATTTGACTGTAGTTTTGTTGGTGCTAGGGGCTTGAATTGATATTTTATGTATGCGGAAAAAAAATAAAAGTTGAATGTTTTTCTTATTTTTAAATTATGAGAGTAAGTATGAATTGAACAAATTTAATATAAATATCACAATTGAACTAATAAATTGAAATTTGAATAAATAAAAATGATTTTCTTCTTGAAATTAATCAATTTTTAATAAATTTTTAAAATTATTCAATATGAACTACATTGAGCTAATATATATTTATGAAATTATTAATACTTCGGAAATTTTAATATTATCTTGTAGTTAACTTTTGATTTTCATATTTTAAAATTGATATTACTAATAAACACGTAAATCAACTTGTACAAATTTTTTCAATTTAATCAATCCAGTCCTTATATTAATAAGATCCACTACTAATAATCACTAAAATAAAATTCTATAACATGATCATATTTTGTTATTAAAATAAGACCCGAATCTAAATAAAAGACTCCATAAAATATTAATGGTTTATTTACTATTGACGAACTGAAGGGAAATATAAAAATGATTTAATAGTTAAAAAAGAAAGATAAAAGAAACAAGTTGTAAAATCAAATCAATTTTTTATTGACAAAAATTAACAAAGTGATAAAAGAAGAAAAAAAACTATTAGCAAACTAAAAAGTCCTCATGATAAAACCTGGGTACATAATTGAATGATGTATCTCCAAGGAAGGTTTAATAAAAAGGGAAATAAAAGGGAAGAGAAGGATTAGGGAATAAGAAGAAGTAGAGGACTGGATTACTACTAATGCTGGCAAAAGCGGTGGGAAAGGGATAGTGAGAAATGTGGCCATTTATGGAGTGGAGATAGTGGTGGTGTTGGGTGCAAAAAGGGAAAGAAGGGAATAATGCAATCATTTTCAAAGGGGCAAAAGGGGCACTGTGACTCATTATTACTGATAGTCTAATATTAGGGTTTGTTTGGATAAATTTTTTTAGAAGCATTTCTAAAACAAGAAAATAAGAAGAAAAAAATGAAATAAGTTTTTCATTAGCTAATTTTTAGAAGCTCACCAATATAATTTCTTTAAAAGATGAAATGACATCGACAAATGAGCTAATGGAAAACTCATTTTAGCTTACGAAGAAGCTCATTTCCTTTTTTTTTCTTATTTTCTTCCTCTAAAAGTGCTTCTAAAGAAGCTTATATCCAAACAGGCTCGTAGCAAGCCGGCACCGACAGTTTTGTTGAGGGAATAAAAAACCGGACAGGTTGTGAATTGTGATGATGTGCTAAGCCAACAACCTCTTTTGGATAGCTTGTTCTGTAATAATCTGTATAGACCAGTAAGTATTTGTATAATACTATGTTTGGATATAATGTTATAAGTATTTTTGAGAATTTCTCTATTGAAAAAAGTTCTATATTTTCAATAAAAAAATTTTCAAGTACTTTTAATTTATATCAAAACAGGGTCTAAGTCTTCTATACGTATCGCTTTCACACAAACCCCTTTTTGTTTCCCTATAGTATCTTGATATTAATTACCATTTGCCCAATCTATATAACAACGTATATTGTTCATAGCAATATAGCATATACTCAGCTGAATGCATGCCCTGATCTGACTCTTCTGGGCAACGATTCAGTTAATTTACTTCTTACTCTTTAATTTGTATATCCTTGAGGGGTTAAAAGGAAAAATAATACCAATGAAATTAATAAAGTGAATGGGGTTTTACAGTCATATATTCATGCATGGAGATATGTACTGCATTCATGCTTGCATGTTTTCCATGCATATGGTACATTTGGGGCTCAGAGGCTTCATATACAAGTTAGCATTTCTTTCTTTATTACTAGGCATTACTATAATTGTGACTTTTTGTGATGTCTAGCTTCACTTCATCACTTCATGTACATGTTATATCATACCCATATATATGACCTAGCGCCATGTTATATTTTTTTATAAAACAAAAAAAATATTGATATCTTTTAAAAGAGAATAATTATAATCATTTATTCATTTTCTTTTTTATCTCTTTCTTTTTTTACTTTTTCATATTTTGAATATTAACTATAAGTATCTTCTACATAGAAATTTTTTATTCTAAGCCAAATAAAATCGCTATGAATAATAAAAATCTTCCTTAAATTATTTAATATAATTATATATTAAAAATTCAAACTCGTAATTCCTAACTAATTAAACTAAAATAGTCTCACAACAATTAATATATGCGTTCTACAGTATTATTATATTACTTATTTCATCTATAATTTTCTATCTCTATTCTTTTTTTTTTTATCTTTCTCTTGTTTCCACTTCTGCTTACTCCATTTTTTTAGATAGACAAATATCACTATGCTTTAAAAAAATAGCAGAGAAATCAATGAAAATATTCACAACAAAATACTTTCATACATATAGTTATGAAATAATAAACCTTAAGTAACATATTATAGAAAGCTAACTATATATATCTATCAACTCCAACTGTATCAAACTTTTGGTTTAATTTAGTTTTATTTGTCCAACAGCATTTTGACCAAGGGTTTATTATAAATTACAGTAAATTTATCAGTCGCCACTTATCATCCTAAGAATCGTAGAGATATTTTAAGATTTAGACCAATTAATTGTAGTCCAAATGCATTTTCTAATTCGTGAATATACATATACAGAATACTTACTACTACAGTTTGGGAGCTTATATATTGAAGTGCTGTTAACTATATTCACTTTGCATCTTATATATATTCGAAAAACAGATGGTACATCATTAATCTTCTGATCTCACCCCACCATTAAACTATCGTAAACAACACAAACTTTTCTTCTATTCTACAAGAGGTCAATAAGGAATATTATATGCAGCTAAAATAATATTCTTACTAATATCTTCCCTCATACGTACCCTAATTAGGTGAGAACGCAGATAAACAGATAAAGCTGGATGGATATATATTGTTTGGTCACTCCATTATTCACTGACATATATGCATATACATTCTTTCTTCCCGCACCTTTTGGTTTACCACATTCCTTCCTTCCTCCTAGTGTGGCAGTTTAGCTAGGTTACTTTTGTAATAACAATGAATAAATAAATAAATATGAAAATCTGAACATTATGCATCTGAATATGTCGGGTGGGCCCCACCAAAGGGTAACAATGAATTGGGAAAGATCAACATCCTATGTCAGTGCTCCGGCTGCAAGTAGCAGATGAGACTTTAGATGGTATCACCCAACCAGCAGAAGGCAGATTATACAGCTGAACTATGCTCAGATAATTAAATATATATATATATATATATATATATATATATGTGTGTGTGTGCATGACCACAACAAATTAATTAGTTCTAGTATATATAATTATTCCCATTTATTTTTTCTCTCGTGCATATTGTTTTTTCCCTCCTTCAAATAGTAGTTTGGATTCATATATGCTATGATTTTAACATCTCCATGATGCAATGAGCATGTCTCCCAGGCTCACTATTCGATCGATTCGATCTGTTTCCAATGCCAGATGCATATTAATTCGACCCGACCCTCTTCTAGCTAGCTTGTTGCAGTACTGCTCATTTTTAACTTTCATATGGTGAGCCCCTACCTATTGATCCGTATGCATGCCCTTTGTTGCAATAATAAAACAAAAAGGTAAAGGGAGAAGCCAATGATGTTTTAAGGGATTTCAGATCAAATTCATTTTGATGGTCATGACACTAAAAAATAAAACTTACATTGTGAGTGGCGGAGAATTTCTTTTAATAATTATATATACTTATATAATTAATTAGAATTAAAAATAAAATTTTGTATTACTTAAAAATAAAATTTGGTATTATTTAAAATTTGGTATGAGCTAAAAAAATTTGCTGACGCCTCCAATAGGGAGAGACTACAAAGTTAAAAAAAAAAGCTTACATATTTGTGGATTTGTTAGCTACATTTCTAGATTATTTTATGTTGTTTTTTTTCTAAACATATTAAAATTATTATTTCGTTTCATATTATTTTTATTTAAATTAATTAAATTATGGCATATAACTAATAAAAAAATTATATATATTGGATCGTGACTCATAGTAATCTGTATTTAAATTAATTACAATTATAGATTTTATATATTGAATAATGTCTCATAGTAACTAGTAAGTGCATGTTTGAACGTGCATATTTAGAAATATGGTGTAAAATGACTTTTGAGATAAAAATAATATGTCAAAAGATTATAACTTTTGCTTCTTTTTTTTTTTATCTTGTTTTAATCCATTGGATGCAAATTGAAAAATGTGTCACAACAATTTCAACTGTATAATAAACATTTACAAGATTCAGTGCAAAATAACTTTTTAAGTAAAAATTATTATGCCAAAGGATCGGGATCATTGCTTTTGTTTTTATTGTTGTATTTGTATTAAAATCCGGCATCATAGTAATTTTTAACTGGAAATCATATGTGCAAAAAGAGAATTTGATTTTAAAAATTTATCCAAGGAGAACTAAAACTTAGGTCTTAAAAAGAGGCGTGTCAATCCTTGGGATTTTGGGGAGAAAAGTTCTTCCATAATTTTGATGACCCTCTTGCTTAACTATATACGCACACGAACACACAGAATATTTTATTCATAGTTAGCATTCATTTTTCATGTACTCTTAATTTCTTCGAATTAATTCAATCCAACTATATTAAATTGGATTTTTTAATTATGCAAGTCAAATCCGATTTAATCCAATTAATATCCTATCATAAACAAATTGTATAACAAATTTTATTTTATTTTTTTAATCTGACCTAATCCAATCCAACCCATACTACACAATTAAACTTATTATTATATAAATTAATTATTAAATACAAAACTCATTAATTTATTAAATTAAACCATCCATTATTTTTTTTCTTTTTTAAGTTGTTAAGATATTGTACACAATTTAAGATATTATACATAGTTATGATATTGTATGCGAATAAGAAATTGCATTGTTTTGTTATATATTACGATGTAAACATATTGTTTGTGTTAAAAGATACTTGAAAATATCTTTCAAGTATTGGATAATGTTTGTATTATATAATAAATATTTTGTTACTAATAAAAAAATATTTTTGTTTAAAACATACTCCATAAGTATGTTGTTAAAAGATACTTGAAAATATTTTTAAGTATTGGATATTTTTTGTATTATACAATAAATAATTTTGTTATTAATAAAAAAATATCTTTGATTACTTGGCTGATATTTTAAAGATATTGGTTAAAATTTGGTAGAAAACATTAGGATTGATATAGTATGTCAGAATTTAAAATTTAAATTAGGATTAGTTAACAGTGTTTATCTAAACAAGAAAGATATGGCAACGAAAAAAACTAAATATTTTTTAAAAAAATTAGTTATAACATAAACAAGAAAGATATCCCTTCATTGCTTCACTTCCCCATATTCTTGGAAGGATCTTTGCAATCTTTCCTTTAAGTTAGCTAAAACTATAGTAGCCTGGTTGAAGAGGTGAAAAGAAGCTAGCATATAACATTGTGTATCAAATCAATACCCCGACCAAGAGTTTCCATTGACGTGAGATAAGAAACAATCATGTACGTTATGAAGATTTCAGCGATTTCGTGTTTGGTTTTATGACTAATTGAGGGACAGCTCCCCTCAATTTCCTCAATCATGGGATGGTCAATATTTTTGTTGAACATCCAAGTTTCTGAAATATGTCATGGAGTGCTTGACCATTTTATGACAACGCTACAAAAGACAATTTAATTTAGAACATATGTTTTTTGAGTCAATCCATCTTAACCCGTGTGATGGATTCTTTTAGAATTCGTTTACGTTGTCAACAAATACTCTGTTTGATTTTGTTTTTAGATGTTCATTTCTAACAAGACCCAAGGTTAGTTCTGTCTGGTGTTTGAATTCCTTTACATGTCATTTTCAGTGTGACTATAAAGTAATGAATTGCCGTTGAACGTGATTTTTAACAGAAATTCAAACACACAATAATTACAATAATTAATGGCCCTATTTATCCTTTCGAGTGTGCAAAGTTTTTCAACTTAGAAAAGATGGCAGCTTTAAATGACCATGATGACACAGAAAAAATTGAATTATGTCTTATACTAATGAATTGAAAAAATATTATGAATAGTTCTAGGCATTTTGATCTAATTTCTTTTCAATCAATGGGTATAATTCAATTGGTTAAATAATGCACATAAGTAATGATAAATCTTAATCTTCATTTCTTATGGATAAATGTAACTTCTTTTCATTTGTAGTCAAATAAGTCATGACATCTTCATAAGAGATATTTGTGTTCTAGTAGCACAAATCTGGATTCGGATGACATTATTAAGGCCGTTTAAAAAAAACTGAATTAATGTCGAACTAAATTGAATTTTGTTAAATAAACCAAACAATTTTGAATTAAAAACTTAACTGAACCGTTCCATAGTTTTTAAAATTACAACTGAACTGCTCCAAAACCAAATTGTTTGAACCGAATTAACTAACCTATGGGATTATTTGGATGAATGAATAAATTAATAAACATCATAAAAAAAACTTTTTTATAATAAGAATAATAACAACTTGGTAATAATAATAATAGTAATAATAATTAATTTGACAAAAAAAAATAGACTTTTTACCATGACATTTTTTTAATGTTGTATAAAAAAACTATTTAATATTAAAATAATTAAAACTGAAAACAAACAAACAGACACATACATCCCTCCTCCACACCCAAACTTCCTGAGTTTGGGCAAAAGCTTTTCCCTTATGGACTCCACACTCATTGCCCCTTCTCCCCCCAACTTCCTCTCACTTTAGAGGGAAAGTTTTCCCTTTATAAGCTCCACACTCATTCAAATTCTCCCCCCAAATAAACAGAGAAAGTAACTCTCCCCCACAAAGTTAATGTATAACCTCTAAACCCAAAGTTTTTGATACTGCAAAAACCTAAATATCAAGTTGAAGCATCCTCTGAATAGAATTTTCTTGAGAACGGGTATTACAATGAAACAAGTGCTCTGAAAAAGGTAAATAAGCTTAAGTACAGAACAAAACTATATCACAACAAGTGAAGAAACTGAGGTATTTAGACATGGCAATAACTACTACAACAATGATGAATACTAGCTAAGTTACTATGAGCATTATATATGTTCATGTTCCCAATTTGTATTTTCAAATGGATTCATAAGTTTACAAAGCACTTGATTATCCCAAAAATAGTCATCATGAATAGCCAGGATCCAGATTCACAATTTCCATGCATTCCTGCAGTGAGCGAATTGGAACAGTTGGAAAAAGATTATACATTAAAACTTGTATTCAAAATTTGAATTGATTGATCTTCATCCAACGATTCCAGTCTGTTCACTATGTGCAAGAAGAAAATTGTGACAGCTCACAGTTGCAAACCCAGATCCAAATAGCCATTCCAATGAAGTCACAAAGCCCAACAAGGAGAAGACCTAGTAGCTGGCTACAGACAACTCAACTAAAGGTACACTCATCCTCTTCTGAGCATTTTTCCTTATTCTCAGCAGTGTCTACTTGGGGGTTAACACGCATGATCAATTCACAAGCCACTGCACACATTACAGAGCAAAGTCAAAATTACTTCAGACTAATTTGGACACACATGCATGTTACATTCAACAATTCAATCAGTAATCCAAAATCAACTCTACCAAAATCTAAATCACAAATGGGCATTTAAGCATTAGTTTGGGACAGCAGAGCTTCCCACCCATCTCATGTCAAGAAATTTAAGGTTTTAACATATTGGATTATCCGTGCAAATCTTCCAAAAGTACATTCAGAATAAAAGATAAAAAAGTACTCCTTCCATAGTGTTGAACAGCCTCTACCTCTAACAGTAAAGCAATGGTTATTCAAACATTGAACACCCTCCAATAGTAAAAACAAGGGTAATTCAAACGTTGAACTAAAGGTAAAGCAATGGGAATTCAAATCTTGAGCACCCTCTAACGATAAAGCAACAGTAATTCAAAGATAACTTATAATTTCACAACTAGATAACGGAAAATATAAAGTCAGCACCAAATTCATGATGACCAACCAAGGTTTTAACAAAGGGGGCAAGATCCTCTCCATTTCTTCTAGTGTACAATATAACCACAATTACGATCACATCAGTCGCATTTACAGGGATCACAATGCAATCCACAACCACAATTCAAAACCATGTTGATGACAGGAAAGGTGTTGACTCTCCGGTGTTTAGGCAAAGCCAAAGTTTTTTTAATTTTTATTTTTGTGCAAAATCACATAAAATAAAGTTAAGGGCATTAAGGCCCTGTGAATCTAATTTCAACTATAGATAACCAGCCACATTGTTCTCTCCCCATCAACAACAAGGCATACAATCGAAACCTCATAGTGAAAACCACAGAACCAAAAAACTACCCCAATTCAAGAGACAGACAATAGAATAACCGGAGTTAACTATATCTACAAAAACAACACAACAGTACCTACAACAATCCACAAACACCCCCTTCTCACGACGGCAACGGATACTTCCTCGGCCTCCCCCGTTTCTTCTTCCCCGTCCCCGATCCAACCCCGTTCGTCATCGCCACCCCCGACCTCGTCACCCTCGCCGTCGCCACCGGAGTAACACTCCCTGCGCCATTCTCAGCCGGCACCGGCATCCAATTCGGCAGCGAAGAAGCCGGTTGTGGCGGAGGAGGTGGTGCCTGCACCGGCACCGCCGCCACAGGAGCAGCTTCTTTCTCCGGCTGAGAACCGAAGCTGCCAACAACAAACCCCATGGGGAAGAACCCCCAACAGCAATAATAAGCCTCCTGTCCCGGAACAAGCGGCGGCAGCGACGGAACCGTGACGCCGTGAAAGGATCTATCACAATTCTGGCACCGCAAGCAACAACCCTCGTATACCCTAGGGTACTCATACAAACGATAACAGTAAGGACACGCGGTCCAGAAAGTAGAGCTCCTCCTCCTCCTCGAATTCTCGTCCGCGTGAATGTCCTCGCGGGCCGCAGCGCTGTTGCGGCCCGCGCTGGGCATGGGCCCGGGCCCAGTCCTCCGGACGGGGAGCTTCTCCTGCTGCTGGACCCATCCGGGAACGGACAAATCGACGCGGGAGAAGAAAGTGAGCTCCTTGTCATAAACGGATTTCTTGACGGGGTCGGATAAGAGGGCCCACGCATCGGCGACGAGCTTGAAGGCGTGGTCGGCGAAGTGGAAGCGGGACTTGTCGGGGTGGAGGAGGAGGGCGAGGCGGCGGTACTGTTTCTTGATGAGGTCAAGGTCGTCGGAGCGGCGGTCGACCTGGAGGACGGCGTACCAGTCGGGGTGGTTGTTGACGCGCTTGTCGGCGGCGAGGAGGACGTCCACGATGGCCAGGATCTGGTCGGAGCCTTCCAGGAGAGGCTCGGTTTCCTGAGCCAGGATGGCGAACTCGCGCGAGCCCATCAGATCGCGGCTTTGGAGGAGCTTCTCCGCGATCCCAAGAAGACGCTCTGCTTCGGTGCGCGTTGCGCTGTGCATTCTGATAGGGACTGAGTGAAGAAGTTAGGGAAATGGAATTGGGTTGGGTGAGTGATGGCGGAGGAAGGTGTACAGTGTGAGAGGTTACTCACTCTTTCATGAGGAAAAGGGGGCTTTTTTTTTTTTTTTTTTTTCTATATTAGCTAGTTACAATGAAATGAACTAATTAATGAATGTATCTCTTTAATCTAATATCTATTTAAAAAAACTAAAACCTAATGAAATTTCATTTTTATTCATATTTAATATGTTGACAGCTGTCCTTTTTATCAAATAAAATGGTAATTTCACCTCTCCTTTTTCATCAGCTTCCGCTTCTCTCCGTCTCCCTCCGCTTTTCTTTTGTGCCAGCAGCTTCTTCCTTCACTTTTCTTTTCTTCCAGCAGCTTCCTCTCCGTCTCTCCCTCTTTCTCTTCACCAAATCCATCTCCTCCATTTTGTCTGTGCTTCCGCTCCGTCTCTCCCTCTTTCTCTTCACCAAATCCATCTCTTCCATTTTTCTCTTTCTCTTCTCCACTATATCTCTTTCCTCCATTTTTCTATTTCTCTTCCTCCATCTTCTCACACACTTTTTCCTTTCTCTGTTCCTTCCTTCTCTCTTTCTCTTTCTCTTCTACACTTCATTCT
>PYAF01003760.1:225606-244573 GCA_007407185.1 Glycine tomentella
GAAGTATATAAGTCAATTTTAACTTATGAGGTAAACTAAATTCATTTCATTTGTTTATAAGTGTTAAAATGGAGAAATTTATTTGAATAGAGTCTTATTAGGTAATAAAATTATGTGCTGAAATTAAGATTAAATTGTTTGGATAATATTTGAATTTAATGTTTGACAGAAATAATTTTTTGTCAGATTTTTTATGTACCTTATAGTAAAATTTTGGATTAGTTATGATCCTTTTTTCTTGACTAATCGAAGGATTAATATCAAAAAATATGTTTAAATAAAGGATTTTAGATGAAAAGAAATTAAAAGTTTAATTTTCTTCAATTTGAAATTAAAAATCTCATAAAGTAGTTATAAGTTTGAGTAAAAAGTATTAACAGATTATATGGACTACCTTATTTTCTATTTTGGTTTTTTTTTAAATTAAATAATGAAATAACTGTTCAAAGTTTTAAACTGAAAATTTACCTCCCCCCTCACCCAATTCAAGTTAAAATCTTTGAAAATTTATTTGTGTTAAAAGTAAAAAGTTATACTACTAATACTGATTTTATCTACCTCCTCTCAATCTCAAATTAATTGCATAGTCCTGCATAAAAAAATTTAATTACATAATCTAATGTAATCTCCGCATATTGGTGCTCATAACAAATAAAATCTTCCAAATAAAGTTTAAATTTAATTTTATAAATGAAAATATGATAAAAAAAATGTTAAAAAAATCCCCTTAATGAAAAATATTATAAATAAATTCCTTAAATGAAAAATATGATAAAAAATCCCTTAAATGAAAAATATGATAAAATAATATTTTTTTAATTTTTTATTCTGAGTTAAAGAACATAAGTGTCTCACAATCAAGTGAGCGGAGTCTAATTTTACTCACAATAAATTATTGTTGTTAGTTTAAGAAAATTTTATAGATAAAATCAAATATAATATTTTTGTTAAATAAATATTCCCGTGCATGTGAATGTGTTAGAGTATCTTACATTAATATGTTGATCCTATGTATTATTAGATATTCTCTTAAAAATTAAAAAAATATGATTAGAAAAACTCTTAAATAAGTGAGTTTAATAATGTATCGACAATATAAAATAATTATAGATTATCATATTTTTTTAAATCATACATTATTATTAATATAACTTTTAAAATGATTTTAAAAAAGATAAATAAATTTATTGTACATAATAGTTTAAGATTAGATAATTCCTCAAAACTAAATAAATTTACTCACGTTAGACTATTGATGAAGAGCTTTGAAGTCAACAAGATGTTTTGATATTATTATTATTATTAATTATTAATTGTTGTTATTAATTATTGTTATTTATCACTACATTTAAGAGATTCTTGATCCTTAAGGTGGCATCCCAAAGCCAAGGTCAAAGTCACGCTTTTGATGTTGACAAGTGGTGTACGTTATCTTTTGGCACCTAATTTATAAATTTGCTGAGTCTTAACTTACATTGAACTCACTCAAGAATATTTCGAACCAAAACTTATCAGTGATGATCTTGAATCTGTCTCCACCTAGGGTTTGCGAGTCCTTCCATTTCAATCACGTGAATGCGAATTTGATCAGCAGCCCCACCCTCCACCAGCATCAACCGCCCAGTAAGATCTTTTTTCAACACTTTCACTACTATATAACAGAAAGTTTCAATTTTTTTCGATTCGGTGCATGTCATTTTGTGTTTTTCCTCTTTTCTCTCTCTCTCTCTCTCTCTCTCTCTTTTAATGGTGTATGTAGCTGTATGAGTTGTGTTTGATCTTCAGATTGATAACGTTGGTAAGTGCTAGTGTCAATGGAACATTGGTTTGAGAATTGAGATCAAGGATAATACAGTCTTTACTGCAAATTTAGATTTTCTTTTTTCATTTTCAACGCGAAAACCCATAAGGAAAAAACTCCTCGAATTATGGGCATTGTGAAACGAAGTTGAAGGGTGGTGATCACTATCACCTACAACTAATTAAGCAAGCACTCAAGCCTGAAGGTCGATTTTCCTCTATAGAGAGATTTAACCTACCAATAAGGGTTGGGGTTTAATGGAAGAGACTAGTCTCTCACAATATTTTAAGGTTCGAATTCTTGCTGAAAAAGATGTTCACATTTAGTGTTTAAATGTGTCTCAAACATAATTGTCTTTGAAGGAGGAGACATGTGAGAAATAAAAAAAAAAAGAGAGAGATTTAACCTAAAATTAATTTACTTTATGAACATCCTAACCAAAAAACCCTCGAGGGAAAAAAAGAGAAGAATCAATCTTCAATCCTACTCCTAGTATTGTTGTGTCTAAAAAAAATTTATACCTAGGATTCTCATGGACTTAAACCCAAAACATAGTTTAAAAATTAAAAAAACATAATATAGAACAATCTAGGTTGCTCTATGACCTACTAATTAAATTGAAGGAAGAAAATATTAACTGAAACATATATAATTGAAACTTCTTGTTGTAATCAGGGTAACAAATAGAAATTAGAAAAGAAAAATAGGCATGGAGTTTAATGTGATTTGGCCTAAAGCAAACTAAGGGCCTACACCTTTGATCAATGGAGATTACAAGTATTAGTCGATCAATGCTCAACCCCTTATCCCAGTGCTTTCAATTTCTAACTGTTGTTTATATATTTTGTATCTTCTTGAAAATATCTTGTTGGGTCATATATTGTAGGCTTTTGAATTAGGTCATATGTCGAGGAAAAACCCAAAATAAATGCTTGCACTTTATACCAAAGCTAAAACAAGAAAATGAGTTCCACTTTTGAAGTTTGAGTGTTCTGATTTTTATTGTTGAACATGCACTTTAGCTTTTCCATTTTGTGTATGTTTTAGCATTCAAATTAATTTGAAATAGGTTTTATGTGTTGTTATCTACCTCCTTGTTTTCTTCTTTTATGAGGTTCTAATGTTGTTATGGTCTCCATGACATAGTTGTTAAGGTCAATGTAAAGGATTTCACAATTTTTATTGCGTTGATGTTGATGCAGTTGGCGACAACTATATTATGGAGACATTGGGGGATGTATGTGACGACAACAGGATTTCTAATTTGGAAGAATCTTTTAAACTATCAAATTGTACCACTCATGAGAGTCATCCCCATTTTAAATTGAATAATCTAGAATGTAACAGTTCAATTGAACCAGAGATCAAGTATACCAGTGGTGGTGTATCTTCAGGGCCTTCATCCAGTGTATTGTAACTTCTATTTGTAATATTACATTTTAGAAAAGGCTTTAGATGCAAGATTAATATCTATGTTTTTTTTTTGCAGACCCAATTAGTTATCATTACTTTAGAAGCTGATGTGTGCATGGATGAGAATACTCCATCAAGTCCTCTATCTATTGCATATAATGGTTCCTTATATTGTAATCTTGGATTCCTAATTCTTATAAACTACATCACATTTTTCTGGAAGTGTTATATTGTTGTTTACTAAATACTAACTAAACAAAATTTTTCTGTAAATTTCAGCTTCATTGAATGGTTGTGGATTTAATCATTGCATCGACAATTCTGATGTGGTAATTATTTTAACATTAATTAGCAGAATCTTTGTGCTAAATAGTTAAACATTACATGCAATTTATTCACCAAATGTCATATTTTAGATGTGATTGTTCTTTTTACTGTTTTCTAATTTATTTCAGTTTACATATTTTGATTATATATACATGTTAAATCTTTTATCCCTAGATATATATAAGTTGAAATAAAATCCTTTGCATGCGCTGCTTTCTCTTAGCTCAAAAGCCCATTTGTTTGTGGTTTTTTATAAAGAAAAATAATTTTTAATTAAAAACGTGTTTAAATATTTTATAACAACTAGATAATTTTAAAAAACTTTTTTTCATAAGCTAAAGATATTAGTGTCAGAAAAGAAAAAGAAAAAAAACTTTAAAAAAGTCAATGTGAGTTTTTGGCCTAATTCAACCCTAACAACTAACTCTAAAGACTTGTTTGGATACAAATTATAAGTACTTATGAGAGTTTCTTTTTTAGAAATATATAATTTTTTTTAGTAGAAAAGCTTTGAAAAGTTCTAAAAAACACTTCTACCTTTTTATTCAAGCATGCTCTAATAGTGTCTTGATAGGAATTGAAGCAATGAATTTTTATACAATGACTACACAATTAACTACAATGCCAATTGCTTAGTTTGGTTAATTGCCTTGTCATTGTATAAAAGATCATTGACTTAATTCCTATCAAAGACACTTTTAGAGTTAACTTTTAGAGTTGAGTTAGACACGAAATTCACATTCTAGAAAAAAGTTAGCTCATAGGGTGAGGATTGTCTCTCACTTATATATTCATCATGATCTTATCTTTAGTCGATGTGAGTCTTGAGTTTTTTTCCAATACATCCCCTCAAGTCCAATACTATTAGGCTTGATGCGTGTATGACATGGTAGGTAACTTGTTTTAATGGGTTCAGGATAGTCTCTTATACTATTTTAGAATATGGATTTGGAATTGAACTCGAAAATAAAGGAGGAGGGAGGGTGTCTTTTTTCTTTTACTCCAAAATCTAAATTTCCCGTTTCATGATCTTAGTATGTGTTGTTGTTTTCTTTCTTTGATACTTGAAGAACACAATCTTGTTTCCGTTGACACTTTAACTTAGAATGTAGAGCTTAACTTAACCCTAAAAGTTAACTCTAAAAGTAAAGTAAAAACAGAGACATTTGGGTCACATTGCATTATGCACAAAGTGAGAATGTCAATGAGATGATTGTGTTCTTCGTGTATCAAAGAAATAAAACAACGACACATACTAAGATCATGAAAATGAGAATTTAGATTTTGGAGAAAAAGAAAGACACTCCCTCCTCCTCTATCTTAAGGTTCAATTTCAAATCTACATTCTAAGAAAAAAAGAACTTTTCTGTCAAAATTGAAATAAACTACACCCTTTAAACGCACTAGTATTTTAAAACGTGCAATATATATAATAAATGTTTATTTTATATAATTAACATTTATAATTAAAATAAATAAATGAATATTTTTAATATCTAAAACTAATATTTTAAATTTATGATAAACAATGTATATTATGATACAAAGTTATTTTTAACCATTGATAATATTTTATAAAAAAACATTGAACTCAATTTAAAAATAAAGATTAAATAGATTGAAAGCAATAAGAGGTTAAGAAAAATCCCTAAAGACATTCCCGTTGAATAAAAAACTCTCTTATTTAAGATATCTATTATAATAAGTATGTGTGTATTTTGCACCGATTTAGCTTTTGTACAGACTATTATTTTCTTTCTTCAGGATTACGCAAACATGGAAGTATTTCTTCATCCTGATTATGTTATATATCACGATAATTGTTATACAGGAACAAAGTTAACCTTTTCACAACGTTACATCCAAATCAGTGATTCATCTGCATGTGCAAAGCAAGGGGAAGGGGCCTTTGAATGAGCAGTTAATGATATTATTGATATCAACTATCTATTGTTTCCAAAAGTGAGTTATAAAGTACCGTTGGAACTTGAAACACTTTTATTTCCAATATTTTTTTTCGTGTGAATTGTATATTTACTATTGTGTACTTTTTTCAGAGTGTAATGGTAGTAATGAAACTCCGTGCTGTATCAAGTAATGCAAGTCCATCAAATCATATTAGTTGCACTTCAGGTAAATGTTATTAATGCAGTTTGTTAATGTGGAATGAATTTCTTCATTATAGCTTGGCATATTAGTTGTAAGTAGAAGTTTATTTGGGTATTCTTTAGTGTTAAGTTAGCAATCTTTGCAGATAATTGCTCCTCCTCTTGCTGATTATATCTTCATACCTACACTTATGCTAGGTATTGAAGAATTGAAGATTGTAGTTGATGACAATTGGTCCCTGAGACATGAACAAATCACATCTCTTAATGGGAAATACTTGGCTATTTGGAATACTCTGTCTAAGTAAGTCATACAATTGTATTTTGTATTTTTGTATTTTTCCTTGGTCAATTACTTATAAATGGTTTATTTCTGTAGTGCAACTTTGCAATTTTAGGTTAATGATTTCCATCTGTTATACATAGATTTCGCTATGAGTCTTGACAGGATTCTGTTGCTTGCAATATTTGTGTTAATACAAACTTGTGATGTGTGATTTCATTTGCCACACTTGTTTAGATTGAAAATAACATTTAATTGTGAAGAGAAAGCCTGGTTTGTGGTGACTGGTGGATTATTATCCTTATGATTTCTCTTTTTTTGTTTCTTTGATATTCTAAGTTACGTGTTTTCTTGTAGTATGGATGTGGAAGACGGCAAAAAATTTCAACTTGGACTAAGATACTACTTCCCATAGTAAGTAAATTTCAATAACATTGGCTTTTTGATAATATCCTCTTTAGTATTTTCTATTTTCATATTTCTTTTGCTTTGCATGGTACATGGTGTTTATTAATCTTATAGGTCATTTTGTTTAATGCATGGTGCTGAGATATTTCAAATTTGGAATAGGATTTTGTTATACTACCTTGAGACCTGTTTGTCGAAAATGTGTGTTCATGGTTCCTTTTTATGATATTTAATTTTTCCAAAATACATTACAATTGAAAAGTAGAAATGAGTGTTGTGTATTGTTAATTTTAGACTCAATTTTATGCATAAATCCTCTAATACTTTTGGTCCTTTTAATATTTATGAATTATAATTGCAATAACCCACACTTGTTATTACCTTTTCCATTTTGTGAATGGTGTTGGCGGATTGTCCAAATATTGTATGATGTCTAATTCTTTCATTTTATATATGAAGCAGTTTTCAGGAGTCTCTTGATAAAGTTGTTTATCCAAAAGGGGACCTTGATTTTGTTTGCCTAACTAAGAGAGATGTTGATGTTTTAAAACCAGAGACATTCATCAATGACACATTTATCGATTTCTAACATTACATTTTTTGTTCTATGTTTTCATTGAAAATGTTATTCATCTCTTCTTTAAGAATGTTTTGGAATAATTGTTTCACTTTTATTTTGTTTTCTTTGTTGCATTTAGTTACTAAATTGTTATCTGTGAACCATGGAGCTCTATCTTTTGCCTTTAATTTTGGTGGTTTAAATAGTTTTGCTTTGTTAAACCTATAAGCATTCATATAATATTTATAAATGCATTTTACAAATGAAAATAAATAATCATATATGTAACTACATGTGTAACCATATCATAATGGCCTTCAATTTCCAAATGTTATTATGTTAAAGGGGTAGAAAATACTAAATAAAGAAAATTTTAGATTCTGATTCAAATTGTTCCCCATAAAAGATGGGTATAACAATTTCAAAAATCTTAACTTTTGGCATATATTTGAAGAGCACAACACAAAAGGAGGAAAGACACATATAGCATTTTTTAATTGTTTTTTTTTCAGAAGCTGGTTGATATGGACAAAAATCCATCTAATGTTTCGGATGGAAAAACATCATTTAAACGTGTTCGTAACTGGACAAGAAAAGTAAATTTATTCGAAAAGGATTATATTTTTATACATGTGAATTTCAAGTAAGAGTTTATCAAACTTTTACCTCTTTGTATAAGTTTTTTTTTTCTGTTTTGGAGGTTCATCAATAATAAATTTTTTTCTATAATGACAGTCTTCACTAGAGTTTAATCGTGATTTGTCATCCTAGTGAAGTGGTTAGTTTTAATGGTGAGTTATTTACTTATTAAATTCCTTTCTTGTAGAATATTTGTATTCTCAAAGATTATGTTATGATACATATTTTAGATAAAGAGCTGGACAAATCACTTAAGGTACCCTATATATTGCATATGGATTCTGTCAGCAGATATCATAGTGGTATGAAAACCTTTTTCAAAGGTATTTTTGAACTTCTCAACTATACACTTCCATTCCTCCCTTCCTTATGTTGTTCGTGTTCCAAAAAAAAGGCGAAAATGTACAATGGTTTGTATATGTTTTTTTTTTCATTTAAAAATATGGTGTTGTATAAATTTAAGCTCAAGTTCCACTTAATTCCAAGTGACTCCTCTTTGTGTTTACTATGTGTAACGACCTAAAATTATTCTAGATGTTATATTTTTATTAGGGTTTAATTTTAAGAAGCGTATATTAGTAAAAATTCTAAAACGTATAAATTATAGAAGTTGTTAAACTAATATGTATTATATGTAGCTACAGTCCTTGTTACAAAAGTCATTATTAAACAAGTACATGATTTTCCATACACCAGCCTAGTTCATATCTTCATTCCTACACCACCACCAATTCAGGGCATCAAGGAAATTGACCACTGTTGCCATATAAATGAAACAAATCTAGTGAGAAATAAAAATTTCTCAGTAGGCAAAACTAAACCAACAAACACGTTAGTACGTTAATAAATCATCAATATATTTAAATACTTTCATAAAATAATTATGCAGACTATATGAATGCATGGAATGAATTTTCCTAGGGTGCACATGACCTCTACATATCGTACTGTATGTATCTACACCTCGTACTGGATGTAGGCGCTGCGGTCATCTTACGCAAACATGCATGATTTATGTCATATATTTGCACCTGATTACTACATATCGTACTGTATATAGTATCATATTCTATTTCACAAAATCTCGTACTGGACTTGGAAACATGAATGAACCTATCATCACATCAACATCCATCCATAATAAAATCCATAAGCAAAATACATAGCACCTTATGGATAAATATTTTTATCATAACATCATACATACCACAAGTATGGTTAAACCACCATACCTTAAATAAGATCATTACCAACTTAGGCATGACCATTGAATATCCTCAAGCTACAAAAAAATCATGTTAGTAATCTAACTAATAATTCACAATATATCTTTCAAATAATTTCTAATTCCTTTAAACCTTCACAAGAAAAGATTAAAACCTAGCATGCATCTTAATTCTATTTTCACCTACCACCTCACTACTTAATCCTCAAAATTGAATCACTCTAGTATTTGAATCATTTATCTACATACCATTCATCCTCTATTTCTAAAAATTAATTCAAAACAGTTCCATAGTAAGAATATGACTAAACAGCCCAAATGTCATCAAAACCCCTTCCAAAGATCATCAAATGTAAATGATTTAGTTAAGATGGAAGGTAATTGGTTAGAAAGAAACTTAGTTAGTAGTTAATTAAGTTCTAGGTTAACTAAGCCATTACAACTAAGAAAATATCTAGATTTTCCTTATCTAATCATCATTACCAATATTCCCTTTATTAATTGCATATGCGCATGTGGATGGCTACCTAAAGCTTGATTTTATTTATTTGATTCACCTAAGGCATACATACCTATGGCTGTACATATATTCCAGCAATTGCACTTTCAATTTGGTGATTATTTTCTTAAAAGCAATGATTTCCTAAGCTTGATTTTATGGCATGTGAAAAGGCTTGGACATGAAACACAATCTGATTGGTGCTTATGTCTTGGCTGAAACTAGATCTTTATTTGCAAGATTCCCTCATTTAATGCTTGCTTTCCACCTTGAAGGCCACCAAAAAAGGTTTGTTCAAAAAGCTTATCTTCATTGACTTACCATTGACTTTGGTTTACCAAACTTTTCTCCTATTAGTTCAATTAGCTATGCCTATTCTATGGCTTTTGCACGTGAATACACTTCTGGATAGTCCAAATTTGAGTTGAATACTTGATTCCTTGGGCCAAAATTCCAAGAGTTACAAGTTGTGCCCAATCCAAAAGGTCCAAAAGGCTAGACACACTTAAATGGATGGGTTCGTTCATTGTTTATTCTGTACCAATCTACTAGGTCATAAATCCTCATCTTTTAGTATGTTAAACTAGACATCCTAATCTTTCTAACAAGGTATCACATGTCTTATTTGGAGTTATAAAACTCTGACTATAACATTTTTAATCTAGACTTCAACACTGCCAGCAAGCTGAGAAATTCCACACTGACATATCTTAATGTTTTAATTATTGAAAGCAGTACACAAACTAGATTTATTTGAAATTTTTATATGCTGTAGTAGAGGTCTAGATCTTTAATTTCATATATCATACACCTAATTTGGATAAGAGTTGAGAGAGAAATAAATTTTTCAATATGAGTGGCAGTAATGGAAGATTTGGGTAGCTTATGTTTAAATAAATTTATCCTATTCTTCTTGTATCCAATTATCATCATACTTCCATATTTCAATCATAAATATAACTCATAATATAATTTTTAGAATGTTACACTATGTCTGGTTTGCTTCCTGCAGTAATGCATAGTCAAGCAAATGAATCATTTTAAAACCATTTCATCATGAGTTAGCTTTATATATTTATAAGTGCCAATTGTACTCCCGATCCATGCCTACATTAGCTCTTCATCTTTATGAATACCGCCAATTCCCCTTCTGTTGACCTGCATTTTTGGTTTATCTTCGTTATACTCGAACTTTTTTGCAGAAATTAGCCATATTTAAATCTTAAATTAGGGCTCAAGATGTGATTCTTTTATTTAATGGATTGTCTAACCATCTTCTAGTGAATGTGCTTCTAGGTTACTTGAATAATGAACATATTTACAGTGGTGAATTTCATAATTTAAGACTTCTAAAGATTATGGAGGAAATGATGAACTTGGTAATTAGGATATCCAAATTTTTTGTAAAGCATCACACTGAAACTTATAATTTGTAGCGCTATGTGATTAAGGTTCTTTAGCTTTCTCTTTTAAATTGCGCTTGAACTTTGAACTTGTTTCTCTTCCTTCTCTTATTCTAATCTTTGATTTTAGATTTACAAAAATTATGTAAAGAAGCAATACCAAAATTCATGTGCCTACAGTTGCTTTATAGTCTATGCATTCACATTTGCTCTTTCTTTTATAGTCTTCTGTTTTCTGTTAACTTACTTCAATTCATATTATTGCCTATTATCTATGTTCTATTGAATATTTCTTTTTTGATACCCAACTTTTTTCGTATTCTGGCTTTAAAAGATTATTGTAGTGAGTGATACATTGACTCATCAATTGGCTGTTATTTGTGGGAAGAATGGAAAGAGAGGCAGAAGGATACATGTGGAGAAGATCTTTCATCAAGATTCTTGAATATGCATTTTTTCTCGGTCGCGGTATTACATGCTAACATTTTCACGACTTTCTGATTAGAAACACTGAAATGATCATTCTTTAAAAGATTTCTTACTATTAATTGTGAGTATTTCTTTTCTTGATGATGCTTTTACTGATTTTTTGTGATTGAATGTCCCTGACAGTCACCGCAACAAAAAACTGGTATGATTGTGGTCTCTTTCTACTTCACTGTCTAGAGCTCTTCCTGGATGAAGCTCCATTTAATTTCAACCCAATCAAAGTAACCAAGTTCTCTAACTTTGTAAGTGGTTTTCTCAGGTTCAACTTATTTTTTAAAAAAATATACTTTATCTTTATTTTTTTTATAAATTAAGTATTACTTCTCTGTCAACTATTTTAGTTCTTCACCTAGTCAATGTATTATGTCATAAAATTTCAAGAATATCTAGTTAATTGCACAATGATTCATATTGTTTCTTATATGGACTTAAATTTAACCTAACATAACTTGAAATTTTCTAGCTCAATTTGGACTGGTTTCCACCTATGGAGGCTTCTCTGAAGTGAACTTTTATCCAGAGGTTAATCTTTGAACTTGCAGAAAACGAAAACCACGGTTTTCATGAAGATTTTTCCTTTGATTACAGTGACAACCATCGCTATTCAGAAAATAATGAGAAAGAACTAATAGTTTTTGTCCTTAAGTCAATGGGGACTCATCAATTTCCCATTATGTCAAGGGAATGCAATTCACTCTATTGTCAGTATCATCCCTTTTGGATCCTCAATATTTTAACCCTTCAGACATGGTTCTTTAGGAGCATTTTGAACTAGGGGCTATGGCTGGAACTTCACTGGAACATTGCCAATCTTTGGACCAGTAGTCATTTGATCATTGTCTCAATGGTTCAATTTTTTTAATGAAGGTATCAACTTGTGTTTTTGTCTGCACTTGCATGTCTTTTGAGTTTTTTCTAAATTTCCTATGAGCATGCAACTTCATCTTCATATTTTGTTGGATATAACATGTCTCATAAGTTTTTTTTTCTTCTATATTAGCTAGTTACAATGAACTAATGAATGAATGTATCTCTTTAATTTGAGAGCGAAAAAAATAGAAAAATGAATGCATATAATAAATGAGTAAATAGAAATAAAATAAAGGGAAAATATTTATTTTATTTCTGAATGTGTGAAACAATAATTAATTAGTTTATAAAAGATGAAAATTTTAAATTTATGCAAAAAATGTTATAGGTTATTCCTTAAATTTGTGAGATTATTTTGTCATTATGTTTTAATATTTAAAGATTAATTTAACAATAAGTTATATTTTATGAGGACTAATTTGACATTAAGTTGTAAAGTTTATGATCAGTTTGTCATTAAATTGTTCACAAGACTAATTTGTTGCATTTTTTCCACATTCGATAACAAAATTTAAAAATTTCATCTTTTAGGAAAAACAATTTGAAATTTAATCACATTTATATGGTAAATATAAAAAGAGAAAATAATTGGAAAAAGATAATGGACAAATAAGGTTATTCATTCACAGTGTATAATAATTTTACACTATTGTTATTTAATCGCATTTATATGGTGAATTTGTTGACTTTTATAATAATCACATAAAAAATCATACCAATTATGATTTATGATTGGATGACAGTGTAAAATTGTTTTGCATTTAGTTTTTCCATTTTTTGTGTATGTTTTAGTATTCTAATTTAATCTGAAACGACCTTGTTTTCTTCTTTTATGAGGTTCCAATGTTGTTATGGTCTCCATGACATAATTATTAAGGTCAGTGTAAAGGATTTCACAGTTTTTCTTGTGTTGATGTTGATGCAGTTGGCGGCAACTATATTATGGAGACATTGGGGGATGTATGTGACGACAACATGATTTCTAATTTCGAAGAAACTTCTAGACTATCAAATTGTATCACTCACGAGTCATTCCCATTTTAAATTGGATAATCCATAATGTAACAGTTGTATTGAACCAGAGATCAAGTATACCAGTGGTGGCGTATCTTCAGGGCCTCCATCCAGTGTATTGTAACTTCTATTTGTAATATTACATTCTTAGAAAAGGATTTAGGATGTGAGATTAATATCTCTGTTTAATCTTTTTTGTAGACTGAATCAATTATCATTAATTTAGAAGCTGATGTGTGCATGGATGAGAATACTCCATCAAGTCCTCTGTCTATTGCATATAATGGTTCATTTTATGGTAATCTTGGATTCCTAATTCTTATAAACTACATCACATTTTTGTGGAAGTGTTACATTGTTGTTTACTAAATACTAACTAAACTAAATTTTTCTGTAAATTTTAGTTTCATTGAATGGTTGTGGATTTAACCATTGCATCGGCAATTCTAATGTGGTAATTATTTTAACATTAATTAGCAAAATCTTTGTGCTAAATAGTTAAACATTACATGCAATTTTTTCACCAAATGCCATATTTTAGATGTGATTGTTCTTTTTACTGTTTTGTAATTTATTTCAGTTTACATATATTGATTACAGATACTTGTTATATCTTTTATCCCTGAATATATAAGTTGAAATAAAATCCTTTGTATATGCATGCACGGCTTTCTCTTACCTCAAGATCCCATTTGTTTGTGATTTTTTATAAAGAATTTTTTTTTATAATTAAAAACGTGTTTTCATTCTTTTATAACAACTAGATAATTTAAAAAAACTTTTTTCGTAAGCTAAAGATATTAGTGTTAGAAAAGGAAAAAAAACTCTTAGAAAGTGAATGTGAATGTGAATTTTTGGCCTAACTCAATCCTTACAACTAGCTCTAAAGACTTGTTTGCATACAAGTCATAATTGTTTTTGAGAGCTTCTCTACTAGAAATATATAATTTTTTTCAATAGAGAAACTTTGAAAAGTTCTCAAAAGCACTTCTACATTTGTATCCAAGCATGCTCTAAGAGTGTCTTGATAGGAATTGTAGCAATGACCTTTTATACAATGACAAGACAATTAACTACAATGCAATTGCTTAGTTTGGTTAATTGCCTTGTCATTGTATAAAAAATCATTGGTTTAATTCCTATCAAAGACACTTTTAGAGCTAACTTTTAAGGTTGAGTTAGACACAAAACCCATATTCTAGAAAAAAAGTTAACTCATAGGGTGAAGATTGTCTTCCACTTATATATTCTATCTTAATCTTATCTCTAGTTGATTTGAGACTTGAGTTTTTTCCAATACAAATCCTGAAGTCCAATACTATTGGGCTTGGTGCATGGATGACATGGTGGATGACTTATTTTAATATATTTAGGGTAGACTCTTATACCATTTTAGAATATGGATTTGGAATTGAACTTGGAGATAAAGGAGGAGAGAGGGTGTATTTTTTCTTTTACTCTGAAATCTAAATTCTCCGTTTCATGTTCTTAGTATGTGTTATTGTTTACTTTCTTTGATACACAAATAACACAATCTTGTTCCCATCGACACTCTAACTTAGAATGTAGAGCTTAACTCAACCCTAAAGGCTAATTCTAAAAGTAAACTAAAAACAAAGACATTTGGGTCACATTGCATTCTGCACAAGATGAAAGTGTCGAAGAGAACATGATTGTGTATCAAAGAAAGAAAACAATGACACATACTAAGATCATGAAACTGAAAATTTAGATTTTGGAGAAAAAGAAAAAAGACACTCCATCCTCCTCTGTCTCCAAGTTCAATTCCAAATCCACATTCTAAGAAAAAGATATTTTTTCTGTCAAAATTGAAATAAACGACACCCTTTACACACACTAGTATTTAAAAACGTGCAATATATATAATAAATGTTTATTTTATATAATTAACATTTATAATTAAAATAAATAAATGAATATTTTTAATATCTAAAACTAATATTTTAAATTTATGATAAACAATGTAGATTATGATACAAAGTTATTCTTAACTATTGATAATTTTTTATTAAAAAAAAAACATTGAATTCAATTTAAAAATAAAGATTAAATAGATTGAAAGCAATAAAAGGTTAAGAAAAATCTCTAAAAACATTATCATTGAATAAATACTCTTAAAAACTCTCTTATTTGAGATATCTATTATAATAAGTGTGTGTATTTTGCACTGATTTAGCTTTTGTACTGACTATTATTTTCTTTCTTCAGGATCATGCAAACATGGAAGTAGTTCTTCATCCTGATTATGTTATATATCACGATAATTGTTATACGGGAACAAAGTTAACCTTTTCACAACGTTACATCCAAATCAGTCATTTAACTGCATGTGCAAAACAAGGGGGAAGGGGCCTTTGAATGGGTAGTTGATGATTTTATTGATATCAACTGTCTATTGTTTCCAAAAGTGAGTTATAAAGTTCCGTTGGAACTTGAAACACTCTTATTTCCAATATTTTTTTGTGTGAATTGTATATTTACTATTGTGTACTTTATTCAGAGTGGAATAGTAGTAATGAAGCTTCGTGCCATATCAAGTAATGCAGGTCCATTAAATCATATTAGCTGCACTTCAGGTAAATGTTATTAATGCAGTTTGTTAATGTGGAATGAATTTCTTCATTATAGCTTGGCATATTAGTTGTAAGTAGAAGTTTATTTGGGTATTCTTTAGTGTTAAGTTAGCAATCTTTGCATATAGTTGCTCCTTCTCTTGCTGATTATATCCTCATACCCTCACTTATGCTAGGTATTAAAGATTGTAGTTGTTGATGACATTTGGTCCTTGAGACATGAACATATCACATCTCTTAATGAGAAATACTTGACTATTTGGAATACTGTGTTCAAGTAAGTCATACAATTGTATTTTGTATTTCTGTATTTTTCCTTGGTCAATTACTTATAAATGGTTTATTTCTGTAGTGCAACTTTGCAATTTTAGGCTAATGGTTTCCATCTGTCATACATAGATTTCACTATGAGTCTTGACAGGATTCTGTTGCTTGCAATATTTGTGTTAATACAAACTTGTGATGCGTGGTTTCATTTGCCACAGTTCTTTAGATTGAAAATAACATTTAGTTGTGAAGAGAAAGCCTGGTTTGTGGTGACTGGTGGATTATTATCCTTATGATTTCCCTTTTTTTTTTCTTTGATATTCTAAGTTACGTGTTTTCTTGTAGTATGGATGTGGAAGACGGCAAAAAATTTCCACTTGGACCAAGATACTATTTTCCAGAGTAAGTAAATTTCAATAACATTGGCTTTGATAATATCCTTTTTAGTGTTTTCTATTTTCATATTTCTTTTGCCTTGCATGGTACATGATGTTTATTTATCTTATAGCTCATTCTGTTTTATGCATGGTGTTGAGATATTTTATATTTGGCATAGGATTTTGTTAATACTACCTTGAGACTTGTTTGTCGAAAATGTATGTTCGTGGTTCCTTTTTTATGGTATTTAATTTTTCCAAAAATACATTACACTTGAAAAGTAGAAATGAGTGTTGTGTATTGTTAATTTTGGGCTCAATTTTATGCATAAATCCTCTAATACTTTTGGTCCTTTTAATATTTATGGATTATAATTGCAATAACCCACACTTGTTATTGCCTTTTCCGTTTTGTGAATGGTGTTGGTGGAGTGTCCAATATTGTATGATGTCTAATTCTTTCATTTTATATATGAAGCAGTTTTTAGGAGTCTTTTGATAAAGTTGTCTGTCCAAAAGGGGACCTTGATTCTGTTTGCCTAACTAAGAGAGATGTTGATCTTTTAAAATCAGAGACATTCATCAATGACACGATTATTGATTTCTACATCCAGTAAGTTCATATATATATATATATATGTTTTTCTTTGGAACATCACATTTTTTGTTCTATGTTTTCGTTGAAAATGATATTCACAACTTTGTAAGTGGTTTTCTCAACTTCAACTTATTTTTTAAAAAAAATTATACGTTATCTTTATTTTTTTATAAATTAACTATTACTTCTTTGTCAACTATTTTAGTTCCTCACCTAGTCAATATATTATGTCATAAAATTTCAAGAATAACTAGTTAATTCCACAATGATTCATATTGTTTCTTATATGGATTTAAATTTAACCTAACATAACTTGAAATTTTCTAGCTCAATTTGGACTGGTTTCCACCTACGGAGGCTTCTCTGAAGCGAACTTTTATCCATAGGTTAATCTTTCAACTTGCGAAAAACCAGAACCATAGTTTACATGAAGATTTTTCCTGTGACTAAAGTGACAACCATCGCTATTCAGAAAATAATGAGAACAAAACTAACAGTCTTTATCCTGAAGTCAATGGGGACTCATCAATTTCTCATTCTGTCAAGGGAATGCAATTCACTCTATTGTTAGTACCATCCCCTTTGGATCCTCTATCTTTTAACCCTTCAAACATTGTTCTTCAGGAGCATTTTGAACCAGGGGCTATGGCTGGAACTTCACTGGGACATTGTCAATCTTTGGACCAGCAGTCATTTGATCATTGTCTCAATGGTTCAATTTTTTCAATGAAGATATCAACTTGTGTTTTTGTCTGCACTAGCATGTCTTTTGAGTTTTTTCTAAATTTACTTGGAGTATGCAACTTCATCTTCATATTTTGTTGGATATAACATGTCTCATAGGTTTTGAATCCTCATGTCTCATAGGTTTTCAATTATCAATATTTTTTTAAAATAATTTCAAAATAAAAGATTAAAAATATATATTAAAAGAGAAAAGATGTGAAGGAAATTTTCTAAAAATGTTCTCGTTGAGAAAAAAGAAAATTCTTTTAGAAGGAATTTCTTTAAAGATAATTCTTAAATGATCTCGTTCAATATAACTTTTCTACTTAAATTATATGGACAATAAAATGAGTTTTGCTTCGTCCAACAAATGACTAATAAGTTGACTTTTTATCAACATGTTTAAAGAATTCAATTATTTACCAATTATGTCAAATAAATTCTTTAATAATCTGTTATAGTTTTTTTATTTTGCCATTTAAATTTCATTTAAGATTTTAGATGGGTAAACAATGTTGTATAAAAATATAGTATTTATTTGAGAATGGTAATGTTAAATTTTTTAATGTAATGGTAATGTTAAATTTTTATCATATATTATAATCATATGGTAAGTCAGTCCATGTGTGCGTGAAGAAAATATATGTTGAAAGATATAAAACCCTTGATGAATGTCAATACATCAAGAGATTATTTCTTTCTCTATAGACAAATACTCGAGTTTGTCCATTTTTTTAAGTTTTAAAAGTAAATTCATACCAAATTCATTTCATCTTTTTACATTAAATATTGGTTTGTTTCATTTTTTTATTAAATAATAAATATATTTTAAGTAAAAAATAAATAAATGTCCCCTATGATCCACGAAAATTCATTAGTGTTATTAATTAATTTTAATTATAATATGTTATATTACCAATTAGAATCTTTTAATTAATGATTCTCTAATTATAATTTATTGAGAATGAATATGATGAGGTCACCTGCATATAGACAAAACCTTATTTTATATAATATAATAGATAATAAATAATAGATAACATTTTATTTTACAATACACACAATGAGAGTTAAAACTTGTAACCTTATACATACTACTTAGTTCCATCACTAGGTCAATCCCAGATATATTCTTTATAACATTTCATTTAAGTTTCAATGATATATTTAGATCTGTATCAATTGACTTTGGTTCTGTTAAAAAAAACTTATTTTATTCTAAGAGTTTGTTTTAGTAAACAACAAGTAAATTCAAACTTTACATTCATTAATATAACGAGACAAATTTAAATATTATAAACTTAATTTTAAAAACTCCTAAGAGTATATATGTTTTGTAAAAAAAAAAGGTATGTCTCTAATGATAA
>PYAF01003760.1:244673-270540 GCA_007407185.1 Glycine tomentella
TATAATGAGTTAGACAAGAGATGACCTCAATTTTTATAATTTTAAACAAAGTAATTACGAATTTTACATGTGACATATATAAATAGATGCTATTTTGATTCTTAATTCTATAATTTTAAAAATCAAATAATTTTCTCTTAATAAAATAAAAAAAATTAACATAACCATCTTTTAAATAATCTTGACAACTAAAATTATATTATATCTTTATAATTTCAGTGATTGCTTCGGAAGAATTTTTTTATGTACAATAATCATACTGAGATTTGAATCTAACAATTCATGTATATTACCCTAACCCAAGGATAGTAAGTATAGAAACCACTAAAAACTCCCCATTTAATCAACATAAATCTCATCATCTTTTTGGAATGACTATTGTGAAACCAATGCTACTCCAAGCAACAAAAATAGAACGCAAGGTAGAGAGAATTAGCACTACCAAGTCCAAAGGTGGTCTCTTCTCTCCAATCTCTAGCATTATTTCTCTGCAACTAAAATCTCAATCGTGTCTAACATTTTCTTTCATTACTAATATCTAATTATTGTGTAATCAACAATCAAAATCAACCCTAGTGTACTATTTTGTTCGACGTATATCTCCAATATGTGATTTAGTACAAAGTAATTTTATGAAGCTCATAGCTACACGTCGAAACGTATATAGGGCCTATTTGGATATAAGCTTCTCTAGAAGCACTTTTAGAAGAAAAAAGTAAAAAAAAAAAAGAAGAGAGTTTCTCCATAAATTAAAATGAATTTTTCATTAATTAATTTGTAGATGTCATCTTATCTTTTAAAAAAACTATATTGGTGAGCTTCTAAAAATTAGTTAATGTAAAACTTGTTTTTGTTTACGGAAAAATTTATCTCATTTTTTTTCTTCTTATTTACTTCTTTTGCAAAAGAAGCTTACCCAAATATGCCCTTCCTTCTCAATAATTTCTAAACCCTAGAAACGTATATAGTTTCTTCCTTCTCAATAATTTCTAAACCCTAATGGTGCAGTATCGATTCAGAACAGTACTAGTAAACCTTGAACATTCCTCATTCCCATCACCTCTGACACACTTCTCAAATTCTTCATTGCTCCACTGTTCTCCATCACCTCACCCGCCATACCAATATTACTATTACTACCCCCTCCACGTGCCTTCCACGTGACCATCTCTGACGTCAAGAACAACACATCTTGCAGCTGAAAATCACTCCATCGGTGGTGTTGGACCCCATTGCGAGAGCTAGTTGAACCAGACGACACAACAATACAGTGTTCCAACCTGTATTCCGCACAGGTTGGAGTACTAGTACTGTACATTTGCCCCTCAGCGACCCAAACCTAAAAATCGGTAACGCTTCCAGAACATCACGGTCGACGCTTGAGTTCTTCCGCACGTGCAAGGGCTGGGAGTTTGTGTTAACGTTGAAGGTGTTGGTGTTGGTGTCGTTGCATTGCTTGATGTAGGTGAGGAAAAGGAAGGTGAGGGAGAACGTGGTGGTTAACGTGCTACTATAACACCCATGCTTAGCTTGAACCGATTCGAATAGGAATAGGGATCGATCGAGAGAATCGGGGTGATGACGTAGCGGCGGTGCCGTCGTAGTCGAGGATGAAGGGGGTGGTGAGAACGAGGAATAGTGTTGTAACTGTGAGAGTTTGGAATAGGAGGAAAGAAGTTGCACCACCCATGTATATGTTATGCTATGTTTTGTTGTTGCTATTTATTTACTTGTTTTTGATATTTTATGTTTTTAGTTTTAGCACTGTGATGACACTGGTGTAGTGGTGTTGAGATGCGTAGGCATAGGTGTTTTGAACAGATTATTTAAATCACGTGGACGAGGCTGATAAATAAAAAAATGTGGGACGAGGACTCCGAGAGGGTTCGACTTTGTTGGGAGAGGTTCTAATGTAGGAATTCACAGGAACAAATGTTTTTGTACATCCAAAAGTACTAGATTTTGGTACATAAAATACTAGTTAGTTTAATACCCATTATTACCTAATAAGAGAGACAAATTGATGAATGAAAAATATAGATATCAAATATAAAAAAGTTTAACAAGTATTAATTAGATAATTTAAAAATAGGGTGTTAAAACTCATTATTCTTCACAAGAAATAAGTGTATGCATGCTAGTAAGAGAAAAAGACAAATGCCTTTAACTTTTCATCTTCTTTTTTTTTTTACAAAATAAAAAAGTATTTTTATAGTCAAAAATCATGAAATTATTCACTTAGGACATATATATCATTGAAGTGTGTTTTACTTTTCCAAACATTTTTTTTATTCGATCAAAAAACCGAATACTTGACAATATGTTTAAAGAACTAGTTTATCTACCAATTCTTCAACTTTAATTAACCATGCCTCTTTCTTCTCCCATTTCTCACACATTGATCACCACCATTAAACAAGGCATGTGTAATGCTGTACGTTAATCTAGTCGTCCTATATGCACGAGTAGAACCGTAAAAAATAAGTATGATCCAATAGGCCAAAAAAATAGGTCAGATTGGATTATAGAAAACATGGCCTAAATAAAATTGGGTTTTTTTTAGTCTAACCTGTTTAGCTTGTCAGGTCAAATGAGCTCGAACCGGACTGACCCGATGACACATTAATGCATATACCCAACTTCAACCAATTGTTTTTACAACTTTGTTGTGTTTGATCTCAATTTTGTAATGTATAGATGTCTTACCTCCCTTTACAACCGAGTATTATTTAATATTCGTATAGTGAATATACACTACGTACTACATAGCGATCAATGGCTATCCCAACAGGAATCTGTATTCTTTATTTTCCTTATGAACATAATATTGTCCGATTTTGAAAAAAATATTGCACTATTATAAAATTGCTGGACCACTACACATGAACATGAAATAATTGAAATGGTATGTTCCCAACAATAAGTTTGTGTTTGTATGTTTCATAAGTCATAATAAAGCCCTGATTACTACGAGAAAATAAAAGAATCATTGTTGAATAGTGGGCATCGAGGACGATTGATTTATACATTACGAATCCATCTTTTTATCTCAATGTATGCAAGGGATGTTTGAATTTGTGATATTCAAGATTACTTGTTTGATACATATACATTTTGAGTTTGCCATATTCACTCTCCCTTTTTGTTTAGACACTCCCATTTTCAATTGGTTTTTCAAAAATATCCTTTTCTTTATAAAAAATACACTCACAATTCCAGAAAAAGCTAAAAGGCAAATAAAGATAATAAGCGGTACATATTGTGTTGTATGGCGTCCCCATTAATACTAGAAAGAGTATTACAATTGTAGAATCAAATACAACATATATACAAGTATTTGCGGTTGTCGAGATTTGCTAAATCGAAAAAAGTGAAACATTTGTTTTATTGTATGCCATCGTCATTGTCACTTGCGAAGGTGCAAAGTCACATATAACACTAGAGTTTCAAAGCAGAGGAGAAAAGTATAGAGATCAATAAAGATAGAAAGGAGAAAAAGTAGAGTGATGTTGCCAAGGCATTCTTTGTATTTTTTATGTAATCAAACATTGGAGTGTTAGGGTTTCACACGGTTGACTGATGCAGCGACAGAAAGAATAATAAAATGGGGGAGTGCAAAATTACAAGATTAATTTTTAGGGTATTTTTGAGAGAGAAAAATAGAAAGGGAAGTGTATTAGTAACATGGGGAGTGTAAATAGAAAATATCTAAAAAATCCCAATAAATCATCCAATCAAATAAAAAATAATCAACATATTTTATGTATTTTTAATTGAGCCCAATTTGGCTTGTTGGTCCATAGGCCCAACATAGGGTCAAGCTGGACCATAAAAATACCAACCCTATAGGATAGCACATTTGTCCTGGTATAATTTAGATAAATAAAACTAAAATTTTATTATTAATTTGGTTCCCAAATTATTTTAAAAGATTTAATTAATTGGTCTCCAAGTTTTTAAAAGATTCAATTTGGTTCTCAAATTTTTTAAAAATGCATGAGTATAGTCCTTTCTACAAATTAGATTAACACTCTTAGGATTGCAAATGTTGGTTGTTTTCTTTTACGAACAGTGATGATTTTTAACTGCCATTATATTTATATTATTTCTAAAATAAACAAATCACCTCTGCTCACTGCACCACCTTTGTGCCCAACACCACCACATCTCGCATCGTTTACTCTACCTCACTTGCACGCGCGTGAACACGACATCGTCACTATCAAACACAGATACTGATGTTTTTGGGCTTGGTAGAGGTGGATCTCTGACATAACCACCGTTCACACAACTCCACCGGCCAAATCTGTCACAAACACCCAACGTGCGCACCATCGCTGCACCATCATCAGCACCCAACCAACCATCTTCACATGAACCAAGATCTAAATCAGTGCACAACCCATAGTAAATTGAGAACCCAGAGTCGTGTCTAAGTGTTTCAAGGCCTTAGGCAAGTATGTTTAAAGACTAATAATTTAATATAATTTGTCAAATCTCATTATTTTACCGATTACAAAATTACTATTCAAAGTTATAATTAAGTGTTTCTAAATTTTTACTATCAATATATAAAACCATAAAAAAAACATTTAATTTATCTTTTAACATAGTTAATATCAAAGAAATTTTGAGTAGTTTTAATTTTGAAAAACTACTTTCAACAATAACAATAATTACAAGTATTATTAAATAACATTTTAGAAAATAATATATATATATATATATATGTTGAAAAATAAATCTAGATCTTCAATATTTAATACTTGGTAGAACTTGAAATATTTTCAAGAGAAATACAACATTACAAATCCATATTCGTTCGAAGTTTTCAATTGTTCAATTAATACAACTTTAAAATTACGATCTTACTAATAAAAATTAGTAATATATAATGAGTTTAATGCTTATGTACTGGCAATATAAAATAATTTAGCATTGTCGTCCAATCACATGTCACCGTTTGAATTACTTTAATATAACTATTTTAAAAATCAATAAATTTACTATACATGGTGGATTGTGATTATATAATTGTGTAATAAAGTTACACTTTTAATATATAACATTTTTTCTCATATATAATATATCATATAATAATTCAAATTAACAATTAATATATATTTAAAAAAGTATAAAAAATTTTAGGTCTTAAATAATTTGGGGGCCTAAGGCAATTGCCTAAATGGCCTTGTAATTGCCACGGTCCTGTGAGAATCATAACCATCTTCAACAACAACCTTTCCCGCATCTGACACCACCATCGGAGTCATGCTATCCTAATCTGTATGACGACCTTGACAGGTCTTCTTTCACTCATAGATGCACCCTCACGCACGTCCTTTTGTTGCACCAAACACCGTTGCTCAGATGCGTAATGTTGGTGTTAAAAACTCAATACTTTTCATTCACTTATTTAATTCATCCTCTTTGATGTGCATTTAGCAATAAAAAGCCTAACTTCTAGAATCAGAATATACAAAAATGAAATCAGTTAAGAGTCTATTTTCTATCAAACAAACTCCCTAAAAATAGCACAATTAGGATTACAACAATATTTCAAACTCAAATTTTGGATTAGTCTTTCTGTTTCAACACTCTCCCTCAAGTTGGTGCATGCATATCTATCATGTCCAATTTGCTAAATATGCTTTCATGTGCTTTAACCGAGATTGCCTTGGTTAGACCATCTGCAAGCTGATCTTCAAATTTGATGTAAAGAATGTTAATAACTTTTTGATCCACCTTCTTCTCCTTTATGAAATGTCTGTCAACTTCTACATGCTTGGTTCTATCATGTTGAACTGGATTTTGTGAAATTTCAATGGCAACTTTATTGTCACAGTAAAGATTTATAGGATAATCATTTCCTAACTTTAAATCTTTAAGAACATTCTTAATCCACAGAAGCTCACAAATACCATATGACATACCTCTAAACTCGGCTTCGGCACTTGATCTGGCAACTACCTTTTGCTTTTTACTCCTCCATGTGACTAAGTTCCCATCAACAAAAGTTAAATAACCCGAGGTAGACTGCCTTGTAGTCTGGTCTCCTGCCCAATCAGAGTCAGTATATCCTTCTATGCCTTGTTTTTTATTTTTTGAAAACAAAAGACCTCTTCCAAGTGATCCTTTTAAGTATCTCAGAATTCTAAAGGCAACCTTCATGTGTTCTTCACTAGAAGAATGCATAAATCTACTCACCACTCCTACTGCATAACAAATATTTGGTCTTGTATGAGATAAGTAAATAAGTTTTCCTACTAGCCTTCGGTACTTGCTAATATCAGTTCCAATCTGATCTGGGTAAATACCAAGCTTGTGATTTACCTCTATTGGAGTGTCAACTGGTTTGCAACCTAGCATCCCAGTCTCAGATAACAAATCTAGGACATACTTCCTTTGAGATATTGTTATTCCTTGTTCGGATCTCATGACCTCAATACCCAAGAAGTACTTCAGTTGACCCAAATCCTTCATATCAAATTCAGTGGACAAGTGCTGTGCAAGAGATTCCATCCCCTTCTCATCATCTCCACTCAATATCATATCATCTACATAAACTATGAGAATAATTATCTTACCTTCCCTGTGCTTTAAGAATAAGGTATGATCTACATTGCTCTGAGTAAACCCATATTTTTTCATTGCTTGTGAGAATCTCCCAAACCAAGCCCTTGGTGACTGCTTTTTTAACTTGCATACTGCATTCTGTTTTTCAGCAGAGAGTCTCACTCCAGGTGGCACATCCATATAAACTTCCTCTTCCAACTCTCCATTCAAAAAAGCATTTTTTACATCAAATTGCCTTAATTTCCAGTCTCTGTTTGCTCCCATGGGAAGATAAAAAATCAGAGAATGAATGATTCATGTATTCGGAACCATTATTAGTTTGAAAATTTTGGATGGGAGAGGAATATTGGGTTAATACCATAGTGTGGAATTTTGTAAATGCAGAGAAAACTCCATTTTTATGTTTGAGTAAAGTAATCCAGACCATACGAGTGCATTCATCAATAAAGGATACATAGTAATACGATTTAGAAAAAGAAGGAATTTTGGAGGGTCCCCATACATCAGAATGAATTACTCGAAATGGAACAGAACTTTTATTAAAACTTGGTTGAAATGGAATACGATGGCTCTTGGCCAAAACACAAGTTTTACAACGAAAATCAGCAACATTTAAATTAACAAAAAATTGGGGAAATAACTTTCTAAGGTAACTAAAGGAGGGATGACCAAGTCTCTTGTGCCAAAGCCAAATAGAAGTAGATGAGGAATCCATACTCGAGACAGAGGATGCACAACCAGAAGTCGAATTATTAAGGTTTGAGGAGTCCAATATGTAGAGCTTGCCATGTCTAATTCCATAACCAAGGATCTCTTGACTTTGGTTTCCTTGAAAGAGACAGAAATCAGGATAAAAAATAACCTTGCAATCAAGGTGTGAGGTTAGTTGACTGACAGAAATAAGATTAAACTCCAGAGAGGGCACAAGCAAAACAGATGTAAGAGTTAATAAGGGAGACAACAATGGAACCTTGACCAGTGATAGCCGAGGTCCCTCCATTAGCAGTAGAAATCATGGTTTTATCAATAGGAGATATATGAGTTAAGGCATGGGAAGTACAGACCATGTGATCAGAAGCACCCGTATCAACAATCTAAGTAGTATTTCGAGATAATGTGGAGAAAGCATAGGAATTACCTAAGAGACCTTCATACACAACATTTGCAACTGGAGGAGGAACATCAGCAGCCGAGGTGGTAGCCAGAGCCTTGGTGAGAGCTTTCCTTCGAGGTTTTTTGGAAAAATCCCACCACTCAGGATAGCCAATGATTTCGTAGCAACGATTTTTTGTATGTCCAAAATCCCCACAATAGGAACAGAGGAGAGGAGAGGATTTGTTGGGCAGTGGTTCCTTACGGTGTTTGGTGGAAGATGGGCCAGAGGAAGTGCGAGGGAATTGAGTGAGCAAGGCAGAGGGTTCAGTATCGGTTGGTGTGCGACCCATGGTGAGACGTTGGGTTTGTTCTCGACGAACACAAGCATAACATCCTTCCATATCAAGCTTCGGGTCTTTTGAAGAATTTCACCACGAACAGAGTCAAACTCAGAGTCTAGACCACTAAGGAAGATATGGACGCGCAGACGGGCCATGGATGAGTGCATGTGGACAACCCCTTGAACCGTGCTTTCTTGGGAAGATAGTCGATAATCAATGTCCTGAAAAATGGAAACCAGTTCATTGTAATACACAGACAAGGGGCGACCATGTTGCTTTGTGTTGAAGGATCGCTGGTTCAATTCAAATAAACAAGATTCATCGGACCCATCATAGAAAGTGCGAAGAGCAGCATCCCAAATCTCCGATGCTGTTTCCAGGCGGGGAAAAAGTTGCATGAGGGAAGAGTTCATTGATTCGATCAGCCAGCTTTTGACACGCTTATTCTCTGTTACCCAACTGTCGTAGGTAGGATCGTCGATGGGCGGCTTCTTCGTGGCTCCGGTGAGATAGCCGGATTTGTTTCTTGCCCCAATTCGCATGTCCATCAATTGGGACTAAAGGGGATAGTTCGAATCATCCAAAATTACAATAACGGGGAAGGAAGAGTTATCTTGGTGAATCACAATATTGGAGGGTGTTTGGTAAGATGAGATGGGGTTGGGGTTGGTATGTGGAGGAGAAAAAAGATTTTCAGATTTAGCAGCCATTTTCGTTTCAGAGAGAAGAAAAAGAAATTAAGAATTGAAGTATTTGGTGAGTGGGATACGGGTAAAAAAACGTGGAGGATGATTGGAATAAAAACCGTGGAGGAAAAGAATTAAGAAATGCCCGAGGATCAGAACTCTCGTGATACCATGTTAAAAATTCAATACTTTTCATTCACTTATTTAATTGATCCTCTTTGATGTGCATTTATACAAGAGAACAGTAACAAACTAACAATAAAAAGCCTAACTTCTAGAATCAGAATATACAAAAATGAAACAAGTTAAGAGCCTATTTTCTATAAAACAAACTCCCTAAAAATAGCACAGTTAGGATTACAACAATATTTCAAAACTCAAATTTTGGATTAGTCTTTCTGTTTCAACAGTTGGCGCATTTGGTCACTTCTAGTTGCGATTTGGATGTCGATGTTGCCCAACCTAGTTGGTGAAGGACAAAGGTGTGTGTCGATGTATGCATGGTTGGGGCTTTAGATTTGGGTCGCAGGTGAAAGGAAGGAGCAAGGGCCAAATCATATGGATGAGGTAGAGGGATAGGAAGTCGTTTTTCTTAAATAAAAATTGTTGTGATTTTCAATCCTAATGACATCAATTTTAATTGGACAGGAAGAATTAAATTCATTTATTTTTAAAAAAATTGAGAATTAAATTGAATCTTTTAAAAATTTGGGACCAAATTAAATCTTTTAAAATAATTTGGGGACCAAATTAATAATTAAGCCTAAAAACAATTATTTTTTGCATTCATTGTGATGAAAAAAGAACATTACACCCAAAGACATTAATGATAATCAGCATTACATAAAAAAAAAAAAAAGAAGAAGATCGTTAGCATTGCAAAAATCATTGATCCTTAACATAAAATACAAGCTGGGTTGAGCAAATTTGAGGGAAAGGCATTAATGGAGTATGCTTTTCATGATTATCCAATTTTTGGTGGGGTTTCTATGTAGTATGCTTTACTATTATGACTTGTGACCGTTAGAGTTTTTCATTGACATTCGTCATGGCACGTGACACGCGCGTGACAAATTCCCCATTTGAATTTCGGACCTGAGCGCCGTTTTCTCAAATCCATTTTAATCTAACCCAATGCATCCACATTCAAAATACCACTACTCTGCCTTCTCTGTTCAAAACTTAGAACCCTTCGTTCTTCGTATTTTCCTCTCACACTCTTCTCTTTCTCTTTCTCTTTTTTTTTTTTTTCTCACTCTGTCGTTCCCTTCTTTCCTCTTGCTCGCAGCAGGTAAGCAAGTTCACTCTCCAAATTCTATTTCGTAACTTCATCAGCTTCAACGCTCGACGCCTTTTCGTAATTGATCGCTTTTAAGCGAGATTGAAAACAAAGTGAGTTTCGAGCGCAATGCAACTCTAAACGTCGTCGTTTGATTTGATTTTTGCGTTTTGATTGGGTTTTAGGGTTTCCAGCCTCAAGGCTGATTGGAATTGGTGGGAGATGGAAAATTCCGATTCGGCGCAATGCGTTCGAGTTGCCGTCAACATTCGGCCTCTGATCACATCGGAGCTTATGCTCGGATGCACAGATTGCATCTCCCTTGTTCCCGGTGAACCTCAGGTGTGTTTTCTGTTTGAATCTATGCTCTGTTCCTGTTGCATTTAATCTGATTTATGCTCTTTTTGATTTTGTGCATGTTAAAATTTGTATGAATATGTGATATTGATGCATAATTGTTGTTTTTGGATGCTGTGTAGGTGCAAATTGGGTCGCATACTTTCACTTATGACTATGTTTATAGCTCGGGATCTCCATCGTCTGCAATATATGATGATTGTGTAGCTCCACTCGTAGATGCACTTTTCCATGGCTATAATGCAACTGTTCTTGCTTATGGACAGGTATAGTTTTCGTGTATGGTTTAGACTTTGATGATTAGAAAAAATATATTTCAGAAACTTTGTTTTGTTATATTTAGCCTGCATTAACTGGGTTTTTGTTCTCAGACTGGATCTGGGAAGACATACACCATGGGCACCAATTACACGGGAGAGGACAATGCCGGTGGAATTATACCCAAGGTGATGGAGACAATATTCAAGAGGGTTCAGACTATGAAGGAATCCTCAGAGTTTTTGATTAGGGTATCTTTTATCGAGGTAAAGACTAATGTTTAATGAATTCTCTCTGTTATTGAAATTAAGCTTTTGAAACATGGAAGTTTGAACTGCTATTATATGATGACAGATATTCAAGGAAGAGGTATTCGATTTGCTTGATCACAATTCTTCCAGAGGAGATGTGGCTCCTACTGCAAAGGCTGCTGCGCCCAGCAGAGTTCCCATACAAATTAGAGAAACAGTGAATGGAGGAATAACACTGGCTGGTGTGACTGAGGCTGAAGTTAAGACCAAAGAAGAAATGTCATCTTATCTTTCTCGAGGTTCACTATCACGTGCCACAGGGAGTACAAACATGAACAGTCAATCAAGGTAAATTGCTATAATCAAGTCTGCAGGGGCAATTTTTTAGTGAGTAATTTTTTATTTTTTGAATTGATAAAGTTGACTCTAATATAATGCATATTAAAATTTACACATGATGTATCTTTCCCCCTACTGAACTGGCATATTGCTTTAAAGTGTAATGACTGTGTGGTTTGTGTGCTTTGTCTAGTCGGTCACATGCTATATTCACAATCACTATGGAGCAAAAGAGTGGTGATGATGTCTTGTGTGCTAAACTACACTTGGTAGACCTTGCTGGTTCTGAACGTGCAAAAAGAACTGGTGCAGATGGCATGCGTTTAAAAGAAGGTATTCCTGTTGATATAACATATTGATAAAAAAAGGAATAACATTAATACAAAAAATATTTTCTCTAATATATCATATATCATATTTTCACAAATCACAATAGAATTTTGAAAATCTTACATTTCTATTTTGCTAGCTGAGTTTTATAAATATAATTTTTTAAGTTATTTAATGATCAGTTTGTTTTTTCCATTGTCAAGGAATTCATATCAATAAGGGTTTATTAGCTCTTGGGAATGTAATAAGTGCACTGGGAGATGAAAGAAAGCGAAAAGAAGGTGGCCATGTGCCATATCGCGATAGCAAATTAACAAGGCTACTGCAGGTTTGCACAGTATTTGTTAAAGCATTACATCTAGTATACTTATACTTATCTTGATCAGCTCTGCATAAATTCTTTCTGTATCTCACTCCATAGCTGATGGCTTCTTTGACTCATTATTTTAAAGGTATTGTTCGGAAAGGAAGTGTGGCTATTATTGTTTGTTTGAAATACCTTCAGAGCTTCTGAATTAGTGGGATTTATATTGCAACTCCTATCTTTAAACTTGTTTTAATAAGTCATTATTACTGAAAATGTGATAATAGTTTTAATTGTTGTGTTTACTTTTGAAATATCTACATCATGGATTCATATTATATTATCTTGACACGGAATTGGTTCATGAATACGTAGGATTCTCTTGGAGGAAACAGCAAAACTGTTATGATAGGTACTGTACTTGCTAGGTAGATTTTTTTTTTTTTTTTCACTTCTTAATATCATACGTATCATCTAATCTGTTTGGAACGCTGCAGCATGTGTTAGTCCTGCTGACACCAATGCTGAAGAGACATTGAACACTCTGAAGTATGCTAACCGTGCTCGCAACATTCAGAACAAGGCAGTTGTAAGTGCTTTATATTAGTGTTCTAGATGTGTTTTGTCTTGCATTGTCACTTTTTTCCTTAAATTGTGAGTGACATTCATTCATGTTTTTTGTATTTGATGGTTTTAAATTTTCTTCTTTTAGATCAATCGTGATCCAGTGGGAGCTCAGATGCAGAGAATGCGAAGTCAGATTGAGCAATTGCAGTCTGAGCTTCTGTTATACAGAGGTGATGCTGGTGGGGCATTTGAGGAACTTCAGGTACGTTATTATTTTAGGAAGTTTCTGAAGTTGATCCCTCTTTTACTAGGAATAGGTTTCTAATGGCCCTTTTTTTCCACTTAGATTCTTAAACAAAAAATATCCTTACTTGAAGCAAGCAATGAAGAGCTACAGCGGGAGCTTCAAGAACGTCGATTAACTTGTGAGAGTTTAGCACAACGTGCTTTTGATGCTCAGGTCTTTCTCTAATCCTTTATGTTCTCAATTCTAATAGAACATTGGGTGGTTTACCAAAAAAATAAATGTTAGTTGCTTCCAATATTTGCCATGGTCTCACTCAAGGTGTTGAATTTAGGTTGAAAAGGATCAACTGATCATGAAAATTGAATCAATTCGAAATGGTAAATCTTGGGATGAAATTGACTCGAATTCAAATCAGGTTTGAACTCATCAAGTCATTGCTAATGAATAATTACAATTTTCTGATGGAGCAATCCATCACTGACTCATGGTCTGAACTTGTTTCTAGGATTATGACCTAGTGAAATCTTATGTGTCAAAGATCCAAGATCTGGAAGGTGAATTGCAGGGTTTGAAAAATTTGAATGCGAAATCTAGAAATGTTGACTCGGTTGATTCAGATGATAGTGGATTCCGGTCAAAGAATGTGTTATTTGCATGTGCTAATGAATACTCTTCTGATTGTGATGCCAAATCAGTGGACATAACAGGTAGAATTTTCGAAGTAGTTTTTATGAATTATGTATTGTTGTACAGTGTATCTTTTATTTGATTGTTAACACTTGTGGCCGATGTTAATAATATTATTCTTGACAAATTTGTTATGGTTGGGACAAGTTATGAGATGATGAATTGATTTCACAAAGGTACACTTAGCAGCAGCATTTAGGCTTCTTAATACCTAATTTTTTTAATTTATGTTTTTGCTATCACTTTGAATTGGTATTTCTTCCTAAATATCAATAGAATGTTTTTTTAACATTGTGCAACCTGTATGCAGATGACATGGAAGACCATGCAAAGGAGATAGAACACTCTTCTCTTCAAGAAAAGTTGGATAGGGAGCTCAAAGAATTGGATAAGAAACTTGAACAAAAGGAGGTAATAGTTTCTGGATATAGCTTTCAAATTTGTGAAGACATTGAATATTTTGTTTTGTTAAGTTTTCATTTGCTAATATCTTTATCAAATTAGACAAATTTGCAAGATATTGGATATGCATTTTATTCCATGTTTAGTATTGACTATTGAGCATGTTTTTACGGTCTAATGTTTTTTTCTTCTTTTTCTTTTTTTGTTGAAGGCTGAAATGAAGATGTTCAACAATTCTGATACTTCAGTTCTTAAGCATCATTATGAAAAAAAAGTTCTTGAATTAGAACAAGAGAAGAAATTTTTGCAGGTATTTGGTCTTGTGTTATCTTGAATTATATTGCATTTAAATTGTTCCCTTTATAACTCTGTTCCTATTCTTTGTAGAAAGAAATTGAGGAACTTAAGCACAATCTTGCAAATATTTCATCCTCTTCTGATGACGGTGCTCAAAAGTTAAAGGAGGAATATCTTCAAAAGTTAAATGCTCTTGAAGCACAGGTGCACTTATTATCTGGAATGTCTTAAGTCTTAATAATGGCCACTCAATGTGGTAAACCGATTATTTGCTTTCCAGGTCTCTGTGCTGAAGAAGAAACAAGAATCTCAGGCTCAACTGTTGAGACAAAAACAGAAAAGTGACGAGGCTGCAAAACGACTTGAGGATGAGATCCAGAGAATTAAATCTCATAAGGTGAAACGATCCTACTAATGGAACTTCTTATACTCAGTTTGAAGCAGAAAGCTGCGTTTTGTTGTTCTTTCCCTTTAGAATAGTCAGGACTGACAATTTATCTTCTTCAGGTTCAATTGCAACATAAAATTAAACAGGAATCAGAACAATTCAGGTTATGGAAAGCTTCCCGCGAGAAAGAAGTTCTCCAGGTAAATTCAGCATAGCATAATTTTCTATAACATATTTTTAATAAAAAATATCCCTTTTATTTTATTACTCCACTTTTCTGTAATTGTATGGAGGGAAATCATTCTTAGGTATTCTTTTTTTTCTGTTATATAATGGTTTCATAATATTGTCTCTGTTTATATTTTGTTAGGTACTTAGGTTATTTTCTGATCTCTTGCATATAAGGCGTGGCCTGTAGTGTCTAACATGAACAAATTGATCAGTTAATAGTGAATCTTCTAGTACTTATTCTGTGTAATTTTCAGCTTAAGAAAGAAGGAAGGAGGAATGAATATGAGATGCATAAACTGTTAGCGTTGAATCAGAGGCAAAAGATGGTAAGTACGGGTTATGAGATGCATAAGCTGTTCAAATAACTTGCTTTTGGGATCTTATTTGGTACTGGTTATTCCCATGATTTATGAGTTCATTACAGGTATTGCAAAGGAAGACAGAAGAAGCTACCTTGGCTACAAAAAGGCTGAAAGAACTTTTGGAATCTAGAAAGACTTCACGTGAAAGTACGGGTTAAGAGATTTACAGTGCTACACAACTTTCCGTATTTTGTGAACTTATTAATTAGTAATTGGCAATTCTTTCTCTATACACACAGGTGCTGCGGGTGGGAATGGTCCAGGAATTCAGGTACTTCTTTTTCTATGCTCGTGAATCAAAAGGACTAAATTGTTTCCTTAGCAATGATTAGTGCTCGATGTTGCTCAATATCCTACCCTTTTATAACATATAATAATTCCATCATGCTATTTTGTGGAGGTTGTCTTGGTGTTTAAGCTTCTACTTGACATGCGTTTCTATTTAAAGGCTTTGATGCAGGCAATTGAGCATGAACTTGAGGTCACTGTCCGAGTGCATGAAGTACGTTCAGCACATGAGCGTCAAATGGAAGAGTATGCTCTACTTTTTACATTTAGATTCTTCATCTGAAAACTTTAGATTGAGTAGGTTGTTTTACTGATAAAAAAATGTATGAGCATAAGTTTGAATAATCATGAAGTACGTTCAGCACATGAGCGTCAAATGGAAGAGTATGCTCTACTTTTTACATTTAGATTCTTCATCTGAAAACTTTAGATTGAGTAGGTTGTTTTACTGATAAAAAAATGTATGAGCATAAGTTTGAATAATGTCGTGAAGGCTTGGACTTCTGAATTGAAGTCAATTTTATATATTTGTATTTATTTCATTTTGTATGCAAGGTTCGCTCACCTATGTTCTCTCTATATGATTCAAATTCAAAAAGATGTGAACACTTGAACCAACTTACTAATTATCATGGCTTAAATGTCTTGATAATATACACAAGTAGATATCATTCTTATATTCGAGTTTTCCTCACAAACTATTCATTACAGGAGGGCTAAAATGGCCAATGAGATCGCAAGATTAAAGGAAGAAGCAGATATGACGAAGCTTAACAATTCAAGGTGAAAAAGCCTTTGAGTTACCTCAGCCATTTATTTATTGTACAATCTTGTATTTGGAAATCCATAATTGACAACATCTGCTTACTGATTGCTAATCTAGTGATGGCCTCGCATCCATGTCTCCGGGTGCAAGAAATTCAAGGATATATGCCCTTGAAAAAATGATTGCAACTTCTTCTACAACATTGCTGTCAATGGCATCTCAGTTGTCAGAGGCAGAAGAGCGGGAACGGATTTTCAGTGGCAAGGGACGTTGGAACCAAGTCCGTTCCCTTCCTGAAGCCAAGAATTTGATGAATCATTTGTTCAATCTGGCATCTTCCTCCAGGTTGTAGCCTTATCTGCAAATAAAATTTATGGTCCATGTTGTGATGATATGACTGAATCTTTGTCTATGCCTTTCTATATTTCAGGTGTTTATTGCGAGATAAAGAAGTTACCTGCAGAGAGAAGGGCATGGAAATAAGAGATCTAAAAGAAAAAGTAGTAAGGTTGAGCTGTTCACTTCGACAGTTGGAAATGCAGAAGTCTGAACTTATTCATCAGTTGAAATTGCTGGTTAGTATGTAGGTTTGGTCGAGAGCTCCACTTAATCCAGATTAAGCTTGAGAAATAAATTTTGCAATGCAACTTATAATTTACTGATAAAATGGAACCTCAATTTTTTTGTCCTTTCCAAATTTAAGTTGCAGTTTATAAAATGGAAGAAATATTGGTCCTTATTTTTGCAAATTTGATTCTCCAACTAATTGGTAACTTCTTTTCTTTCTGTTTTTAACCATATTGTTTAAACTTATGGCAGAGTGCAAAGAGATATTCAGAATATGTGGGTGATTCGGTGTATCCCGACATAAATGGAAGACATAAGTATGACTTGCGCAAGATGGTAGGTCTCTTGCATATCACTAGATCTCCTAATATGCCTACAAATGATTCTTATCTCATGACAAATCACTTTTTTTTTTTGGTAGTATAGTTAATGATCATTTTGTTATCATTTAGGAAAATCGGCGATCTACAATTTTACTGGAGGATATGGATTTATCAGTATCCGATACAGAATCAGATGATTATGTTGCAGATGCAACTGATGATGAATGGGTTGCTTCAGAAAAAATACACGTTAGGAAAAGAAAATCTAGAAGCAGACATGTAAGCATGGAAAACAATCAGTCAAATATCAGTTCAGAAGATGTAAAAGATAATTCAACAGGAGTTGGAGGTGCATCTGGGGAAACTGTATCAGATATCTGCTGCTCTTGTAGTAAATCTTCATCTTGCAAGACAAATAAATGCAAATGCAGAACTCTGGGAGGCATTTGTGGGAGTTCTTGTGGTTGCCTAGCATCGAAGTGTGCCAACAGAGCATTAGTCTCAAATGAATCACAAGTTGAAGGGACTGGTAATGATTCCAACATTCAGGAAGCAGACAAAGACCACCTTCTTGCTGCTCATGGTGCTGAGTTGCTTCAGGGTGCACTGACTGGGGGGCCTGCTGAGGCCCACAGTGATCATGGGCCAAGAAAACCACTTTCTGATATTGGAAATACACTGGTGCGTGTTAGCCATAAGTCTCGAATTAGATCATTTAATCAAACATCTCTATCTCTGCATTGGGAAAATTCAAAATCATTACTTCAGTGTTGGTTTAATATTTTATGCTTTTGCTGGGTCTAAGATGATCTGTATCATTTGCAGGCCAAATCAAATGCCCAGAAGCCTAATCAGAGAAGGGAATGGAAGAACATCAAGCGGAAGTCCACATTGTCTACAGTAGTACTAAATGTTGTTCCTCCGACCTCACAGTCAGATAATTCTGAAGTCCCCAAGAAAGAAAATAATAGCATCAGTGAAACCGATGCATTTAACATACCACAGAAAATGCACTCATCTAGACCTGAAAATGTTCCAGTTGTTCCCAAGGTAGAGAAAAATGTAACTGAGCCAGATATACGTTTACCACGAGCTATGCGAAAGTCAGTATCAACAAATGGTGGTGGTCTTCCACTGTGGGACATGAATGCTAGTAAGCCAGATGAACCTGTCAATAAGGAGTCTGAAGTGATAGAAGCTAAAACTCCGGTGAAACAGAAAAGAACACTTGAGAAAGAGAACAATGGACGTTAATCTTGCGTCCAATTTTCTTATTTTCTTACCCTCTTAAAAGCAAAGACCATGACTTAAGACGCATGCCATTACCATATTCTTATGGTGTATCTGTTGAAGATAGAAGAGGCACGTGGTGTATCGGGTGTCTAGACGTGAGTATCAATCATTCATTAATCTTCGGTTGTCTTCAGTAGACAAATATATTATTTGGCTTCCGTTTTTGCTTGTAAGACATGGTTTATCCAAAGGATTCTGTGCCGGTCTTAATCACTTGATCTCGGCATATCCTTGTAGTACTTTGTATCTATGATCTTCATGTTGAGCTTGTTCAGTGGGAAAAATTGTTTCCCTCATTAATCTTTATCATTTGCACGAGTCAAGAGCGGAGTTTAATTTCTCACTTTGCACTGAAGTTTAATTTATAAACCAAAACCTTAGGAAAAATTAACAATTCTATAGACTTAAATGTTTTTAGTATATAGGACAAATAATCTATTTAATCTTTTTTTTTTTTTTCAATTTAATCCTCTAAAATTAAGCTGAGGCTTTATCCTATACACAAGTAAGGGGAAGAGATATTATACGCAGTCTTATCTTTGTATATACAAAGAAATTGTTTTCGGATTCGAACCTATGATCATCAAGTCATCAATATACAATTTTATCGATATGTTAACATGTAATTAATGAAATAAAATATTAATGGTTAAAGACTAAAAACTATCATAATTTTTTTTTTCTCTTCTTCGTTCTCGTAGCTCCTCCCTCATCTTTCGGCATATTCATTTCCAATTTAACAACATACAAGAAAGAGGAATTTAATTTACAAAGTGAACCCACAATAGAAGGTCTAATTGTGGCCATGTCGCTTATCGGAGCCACTGGGGTTAGCACATGCGCTGGACCCTTATCAGGCTAGCTAGGCATTGATGTCCTTTGTTGATCATCTCCTCTCTTCTTTATTTTGTTAGTTCTCCCGTCATGCTATGGTCTCCAAATGTTTATATTCTCCTCTTTGCAAGGCTTTTAGATGGATGAGGCATTGGTTTGGCAGTGCCCTTGGTACCTCTTTACATATCCGAGACAAACTCCACTTGAGATTAAGGGATTACTAATTACTAAATACTTTTCCGCAGTTCATTGGTTCTTCTGGAATGTTCTTTTCCTACTGTATGGTCTTTGCTATGTCACTCACCAAGGCCCTAAGCTGGACACTCATGTTTGGTGCTCTTCCAATTCCCTCTCTCATTTATTTTGCACTCCCACTATTCTTCTTGCCTGTCTCCAAGATGACTTGTCAGCATAGGGCGGATGCTAGAGGCCAAGAACGTTTTGCTGAGCTTGTTGTATGTTGTTCAGTTGGAGATGAAGACGGTGAAAGATGAGGGAGGAGGAAGAAGAAGTGAGAAGATAGCAGGAAGAATAAAAAAGAAACATGATGATTTTTACCTTTCAATATCTTTATTTTATTAATGATGTAAGTTAGAATTGACATAATGATCATATTTTGATCATTTTACAAAATCATAAAAAAAGTAAATTAAACTTTTTAAAAGATAAAAAATAAAATATAAAAAAATAAATGACTAAATAAATTATTTGACGAATTATAAAATAAGTAAATTTTGTTTTAATCTTATAAAAAAATTAGGTTTTTGTTCCTAAAAAATATAAAATCATTAATTTGTGACTGCGCTATCTTAAATTTTCTTTCTAAATTGATAGTTGGATCAAGTTATTTAACAATATTCACATAAATTTTAGAACAAATTATAGTAACCTTTAGTCATGTTTACTCTAATTACAAATACATCCTTTCATTTTTTTCATCCTACATAAAATCCTTTAAGTTTTGCATTCTCATTACACAAGCCTTCCTTATATCCCAAATGGTGTTAGTTTCTTTAACAAATTGTGCATGTGATTGGCACATGATGTTTCAATGATTTTTTTTTCTTTCAAAAATGTTTCCATCCCTTTCCTTGGTGTGATTTTATTTTCCAGAAAATAAGAAGCTCTGAGGAAAACAGGGGAAAGCAATTCTCCAATTAAGATGTTCCATTTATCATCTTCAAGCAAATGCACTAGCACATATAATCTTAGTTATAAAATTAATTATTTTCCACCAACACCTCAAAGAAATTATTCAAATAACTTGAAAGCAAATTTAAAGTGCAATTGAAATTTAAGGGGGGCAATTGTCGATAGAATTCGAGGCAACAAGGACTAAATTTCTAACTTTTGTCAATTATGAATGAAGAGCAAAAAAATGCTCAAAACAGGGACAAAAGTTTCTCACAACCTTATTCTTTTTCTTATTTGTTCAAATTTAGCAACCTTGTTTCTTTTCTTTTCTCACAGCCTTGTTTCTCATATGCCTGTGGCTAAAAATTGAGAAATAGCAGCTGGTGATGTCTCTGTGCATCCGCATTCTAACACATGTCCTCTTCTAGAACATAGCTTTTGTGCCCAACAGAACATTGGAGAAAAATGTTTTTGCTAAAACTTGTTTTGACTTCCTAACCTATCGGTTATGGACGTTGCCAAGTCCTACGAGAAGAAGCACCATCGGAGATGCTGATTCCTCCTTGAATCAGTTGGAGGAAGAGGGGGGCTTGTCAAAGGTGTGGGCATAGCTATTAAGATGTTGGAGTTGATGGTGGCTTGGCAAAGAGCAACTTTTTGAAAAAGTTGCAACTCAAAGATAGTAACTTAACACACTTGCAACATTTTTCAATTTACCCATTATGAGTAGCTTGGCACAGTTGCACCATCTTCAATTTAACCAATATCCTATGCAGCAGCTCGGGTGCAAGGTTTTCTATTTTCAAGTGGTTGATATCCATTGTGCTCCCATGTTGCCCCTATAAACAATATGATTGTCACTTTCACACAAAAAATAAAAGTACAAAAACAAATACTTCCTCCAGTCCGTAATAAATGTCATGTAATAAAAATTCAAAATAATTATTATGATTTTAACTTTTCAATATAATATTAATTACTTTTTTTATTTATATCTCTAATAATATTTTTGGCGAGCAACAAAAATCATAAATTTATTTATGATAATAAGATTAATTTGACATTTATTCATTTATTTACTAATTTTGTCTGTGTAAAAAAAATTAAGGTGACATTTATTATAAGACATAAAGAATATAATATTATAAATAAATCAACAATAAAGCATAATTTGATATCACCTATTCTCATCTATCTCATAATTTAAATCACAATCACATGAATTTCACCACAAAATGAAGTCCCACAACTTATCAATTGTTTTTATCTATTCAACTATAAGCCTAATCTCAATGACATTTGTCTGGTTTCATGACCCCAATCCCAGAATAAAAAAAGCGTTAATCCCCAATTTAGTCTTTCAAAGTGGCAAGTTATTTACTTTTGGTTCCTAAATATATGTATTTGTAAATAGTCTTTAAAAGATTAAAATACTCACTTTTAAATCTTTGAGTGTATTTTGTGTGTGTACAATTTAGTCTAAATTACTCATTTTTAGTTCCTCTGTTAACAAACGTTACCAAATGAGCTAAAAGGTGAGAAACTTTAGATTTTTTGAAGACTAAATTGTACAAATATTTGATTAGTAAATTATTTTACATTGGCCTATAAATATTCAATTGGTAAGTTTTTAGCACTGATATATAGAGTTTGAAACCAAAACCTCCCTTATGAATTATCTAACATATATATTCATCCTAATTATATATGTCTATAAGGCAAAATTTAGGTATAATACCATAGGTTTGATGATGTTGTTTTGTAATTCAAATTAGAATTTTATATTGACAACTTACACTAAAAGTCAATATTAAAAGTTAGTATAGAATATTAAAAAAAAACTTTAGTATTAATTAAATAATAACATAAAAGATACATATATCTGTGTGGTCTATTTTTAAATAACTATTAAGATAAATTGAGAATATTCAATTAAAATCAATACCATATAATTACATTTTAATTGAGTCAAATTTAAATTACTTAAAATTTTAAAGTGTGAATTTGTTCTCCCTCTTCCTATTGTTCAAATGAAATCAAATTATGTATGTATAAATTTTTTTACACTATTACAAAAAAGTCTTTCAAAGACGATTATTTAACACTTTTCATGATAGTTTTCAAGTGTCTTTAAATCCATCATCGTGAAAAGTTAACATTTTCTACGACAATTTTTAAACAGTCTTAGAATCTCAATTTCTATATCAGTTTTTTTAGAAATCGTCTTAAAATGTGTTATTTTTTGTTTAAAAAATGTGAGGATTTAAATTCAATTTTTCAAAAAATCGTCTTAGAGAGTAAATATTCTAAGACGATTTTCAAAAAACCGTCTTAGAAAGTATACATTCTAAGACGCTTTTTATCGTGCACGCTAGTTGTATGTATCTTCTCATTTGGCAGGGCTAATGGGAAATCCGCTCAGCGAATTGTCATTAGTATTTTCTTCGATTTTCTCAAATTTTTGGCTCAGTGAAATACTGATGAGATTTGTCAAATTTTTCTGCATAATTCGATTGCACTATACATTTTTAATGTATTTCATTACACAGGCATAAATTTTACATAATCCAAAACAAGACAACAAAAAGGACCTCTTGGGTTTTATTATAATTCACTTGAACTACAAATGCTTTATGTTCTATTTCTTTGAAGGCTGCCATTAACTTCTCCTTTTGCTCTGTAAGCCAATCTTTCACCTTCGTTGAATCCTCAATTCCTTTAGTTAATGTTTTCACCATCTTTTGTCCTGTCTCTACTTGGACCTTGTGGCGGTTTATTTTTGAACTACTCTTATCAATATCCTACTAAAGGGGAACCATTAGTACATACACAATTTCCAATAACTTTATAATATGCAATTGATAAAAGACCATACGGACAATGCCTCTTCCATATGCCTTGATTAAATATTTTTCTTAGACTTCCAAAGTGCCTTCTTGGCAGCTTAAAGATTAAAAAAACATATTAGTACCCTAAGACCATATGAGAGAAGTTAATCAAATTCATATATACATAGACACACATATGTAAACAATTAGATACTTTCAATTTTAGCCTCTTCCAATGTTAATCCAAACCCTTTACCAAAGATCTGACCATCTATTTCAACCTAAAATATGAGAAAATTGTTTGAGAACTTCCAGAACTTGTTAAAAAATTCTCATGAAAGAAATTGAAAAGCCATACAAGCTTTAATTGTCAAATGAAAAAGAATTGAAGAAGCACCTCTGAACTTATCTTATTTGATTATTCCACTACTTAATTTGTTGCTCACTTATTCAATGCATGCACTTTATTTGGCTATTTCATTGCTTAGTTTCCATTCTTCTAAAGTAGAGGCTTCACAAACTCAAATATAACTAATTATTTTGTTTTATGAGACTTGGTTGGGATTTTTTTTATCCATTTCTAGTTTAAAATCATTACATTGAACACTATATAATTTATTTGATATATTTTAAGTTATTTTTCATTGTCTCTAAATATTAAGATTCAATACAAATTATTTTTCATTGTCTTGTTTTGATAATCTTGACATAAATTACAAACCTGGGCAAAGACTTCATCTTCCTGTGCAAAATGAGTTGATGCACAGAGCTGGTGGAGATTGAAAACTTGCAGCAAGACCTTACATCATGCACTTAAAAAGTAGAATGGAGAATTTATAGTATGTCAATAACAAACTCTGACATAGCATAAGATGAATAAAAGGGTCACATTTGGTTTCTCTGTTAACTAAAAAGCTTACCAATTCTCTGAGGGCAAAAATTGAATCCGTTGACCTTTTAGAGACTTCCAATCTAGGATATGAAATCCTAGATGGCTCAGATGCAGTTGAAAATGAGACTGACTCTTCTTTAGGCAATAGTTGATTACCAATAGAATTACCACTACTCGCAAAACCATTGTTGTTTGAACCATGAAACCCACTAAGATCACTGTAAGTGGAACCAAAATCATCCTTAGCATGACACACACACACACACACATCTATAAAATTATTAAAAAAAGGGTAAAATAAAAATGCCACATCAAGTCATAATTAACAAATTTTGAAAAGCTTACCACCCAATTGTTTGATTAAACACTCAATAGCCTTATTTTGGGTTTCCCTTCTAGTTCTACCAATTCCTTCACCAACTTTTGTCCAGCAAACTATGCTTGTGTATAATAATAATATCAAGTTTAAGCATATTGATAAATTTTCAAAAAATATAATGGAGGGCATATTTTTGTAAGTGACACCATTGTATAGGAAGCAACACGTAACCAAATTTGAGCCTATAATTAAAGCAATTATGAAATTAATTCCAGATAAAAACAATAAAGGCAACAATTTCAAATCTACTTATTGAGATATAGCACACCAAACACCCAACCCTGTGTTTAGTAACTGGAAGTCATATAACTAATAAAAACTTTACCACTATGTTGGTTACAATAAGTTTCTTGCAATTAATTAAGTATAGAAAAAGTACCACAAGGCAAATTCATTGATTTTAAAATAAGTAATTTTATCCTAAATTAATAGAAAAGTAGAAATCAAACCATATCATAAATAACCCTGATGTCCATTACACACAAGAAATCCCCACCTATTTTTGAGTATCCCTCATACCTTAAATTGTGTTGTTGTTGTTGTTGTCGTCAACGTTGAAGAAGTTGTGGTGGTGTGGCGTCGAATTTGGTTCTGCCAAGGAGAAAGGGCTTTCAAAGCTCATTGTTGTCCTTGTCGCAAAGAAGCTGTGAGTCGTCGCCCCGGTAGAGCAATGGGAGAGTGAGAGAGCGCAAGATCAGAGGGAGAGGGAGAGTGAGTGAGTAGATAAAGAGGAAGAGTAAGAGAGTGCGAGAGAATAGAGGGAAAAGGAGAAAATTAAAATTAAAAATAATATTTTTAAGACCATTTTGCCAAAACCGTCATGGAAACCATTCTAAGACAATTTTATTGTGCACAACAGAAACCATTCTAAATATTGTATCGTGCATAATAGACATTATTTTAAGACGGTTTTGCTAAAATTGTCGTGGAATGACTACTATTCTAAGACAATTTTTGCAAAACCATCTTAGAATGACAACTATTTTAAGACGATTTTTAGAAAATTGTCATGAAAAATAGTAGTTTTTAAGATGATTATTGGAAAATCGTCATGAAATAATTATTTTTATTTACAAAAATGTCACCGTATTATTTTCCATAACGATTTTTGCTTAGTCAACATTAAATTAATGTCGTAAAAACACAATTTTTACTAGTGTTAATCAAATGTTTCCCAAAATGACATATATAAACTTATATTAAGTGTATGACGTGTATGTGTGATGGTATATGGCATGCTATATTTAATGTATGATACATATATTAAGTAGTGATAGAAATAGTTTTAAAAAAAGTTTAAACACTTGTAAGAATAAAAGAATATTAGAGAACTAAAATGAAGTTTGAATATTTACAAGACATTAAATTTCTTTTACATATGTCTTATAATTTAGATGAAGATAATAAGCTCAGTTTTTATTGTAACGAATGATATTGAAACATAAGTAAAAGTGGGACACTTGACACATTTCAATACTTATTTCAATAAGTTGTCTCATAAAATTCAATACAATCTTATTCTCTTTTTTATTTGGTTTTTTTTTTTTGGGGGGGGGGGGGGGGGTG